>JAXQQM020081192.1:0-167896 GCA_034641835.2 Pinus albicaulis
TCGAGCACCCAATTGTGAAGTATGAGAAGTAATATTCTTGGCCTGATCTTTAGGAACACCCAATTACACAATTGATTGAGGATCTTAATCTAGAAAACAATGTAAAAGCATGTAAAAGAAAAGCTCAATGATTGCATAGCTTAGACATTCGAGCACCCAATTGTGAAGTATGGCAAGTCACCTTCTTGGCATGATCTTTAGGAACACCCAATTATACAATTGACTGAGGATTTTAATCTAGAAAACAATGTAAAATCATGTAAAAGAAAAGCTCAATGATTGAATAGCTTAGACATTCGAGCACCCAATTGTGAAGTATGACAAGTCACCTTCTTGTCCTCATCTTTAGGAACACCCAATTATACAATGATTGAAGATTTTATCTAGGAAAGTAAATAACATAACGTGAAAGGAAACTAAACAACTATGATTTCTATTGCCTCAAACTTAATCCAATTGGAAAATAGATGAATCTATCTTCTTGAGATGTTTTAGTAAAGAAAATATTACACAGTCATTATAAAACTAATACTAAGAAAGCAAATAAACTTTAATCTATAAAAAAAGTAAATCTCACACATTTTAGGTAGCTAATCTAAAAGTATGAGAGATGGTAAATTGATATGCTCCATATGTAAGCATAACCAATTCAAAATGAAAGAACATTCGTGAGTAAGGTGCCACAATCTAATTTTGTATTCAAAACTTGAGAATAACTCCAATTTACACATGAAATGATAGGAGAAAGCTTCCCCTATTTATACAAAAAGATAAGAAGATATCTCATTAATGCGAGTTCATGAATCTCTCCCTACATCTCTAGAGTTACAATCCAAATAGGAAGTGATAAGGCACATGTCTTCTTAGAGTTACAATACAAATAGGAAATGAGACACATATCCTTATGATCCCATTATCTTCTCCATCCAAATTCGAATTTGGCCTTAAGAGGCCACATTAGAGTATTTTGGAAGCTACTTTTTGACCTACACATGGCAACAAACTCATTCCACTTGTTAGGTATAAGTATGTGCATATTATTTTCTAATTTTTAACCACAAATTCACTTAAAAATACTAAGAATTAATAAAGTTTGGAAAAACATAAATGTAACCCAATAGTGGTAATGGTAAGGTAAATGTAATGAAATGGAGGTGGAGTGAAGGTGATAAAATGGAAATATAAGTAAATATGTAATGGAAGTAAATGACAATTTCAAGGCCCAACACCAAGAAAATGTTGTCGATCCTATGCTGAAGATGCCTCCTGATGCGCTCTTTTTGTTTGATGGACTGCCTGCCCAATCTGCATCCATGAAGCCTTGAAGCTTCACTCCCTCTGTCATTCTGTACCATAATCCATACTCTGTAGTGCCCCTTGGATATCTCAAGACATGCTTCCCCACCTTCCAAATAGCTTGGTCAGCTTAACCATAGCTTGACTTAGCTGGTTAACTGCGTAGCAAATTTCTGGTCTGGTGTTCACCAAGTACATCACTGAACCCACTAGCTGCATGTAGACAGTAACGCCCACTACTTCTCCTGAAGTAGCATCATCTTTCCTCCAATTTCCTGGAAGAGGAGTCTCCATGGGTTTACAACTCTCCATGTGAAACTTACCCAGAATCTATTTGGCATACTTTCCTTGAGAAACAAATAGCTCACCATCCCGTTGCCATATTTCCAAACAAGGGAAATAGTGAATGAGTCCCATGTCCTTCATTTCAAACTCCCTTGCAAGATCCTCCTTGCAAGAAGTTATCGGTTGCTCATCAATTGTACAATTTTATCATCAACATAAAGTACGATAATCAAGAGCTTACCATCAACCACAATCTGGTACATGTTCGCATTCACGTCACTTTTGGTGAAGCCCAACTCGGTGAAATAGCTGTCAATCTGAGTGTACCAAGCATGAGGTGCTTGCTTCAGCCCATATAGTGCTCTCTTAAGTCGGCACACATTTGACTCACTGTCAAAGATATCAAAACCTGCTGGATACTCTATGTACACTTATTCCTTAATAACTCCATTGAAAAACATAGTTTTCACAGCCATTTGATGTATCTGCCACCCCATCTATGCTGAGAGTGCAAGGATAGATATAATCGGTGAGTATCTCGTAACTGGTGCGAAATTCTCCTCATAGTCAATCCCCTCAACTTGTGAGAATCCTCGAGCTACAAATCTAGCCTTGTACTTATCCACACTCCCATCTGTCACTTGCTTCACCTTATAAATCCATCTAGACCCAACCACTGATTTTCCGATTAGTCTTGGGACAACTTCCCATGCACTTTTATTGACGATGGAGTCATACTCCTCAACCAGAGTGTTAACCCAAATTGGTTGCCACACTACTTCCTCAAAGGAGGATGGTTATGTCACAATACATTTTCTCATAAGAGCCATGTATCCAGTAAACTTGTCTGGAGACTGTCTTTGTCTGTACAGTGAAGTAGGTGCTCCTACATGCTCTATCGCATCAAGTCTCAATCTATCAGCTTCCGTGGTGCACCTTCTACCATTTCTGGTGGATGGATCTGCATGAGTGTTTTCTGCCACTCCATAATCCTCCGCATGTGGCTGCTCCACATCTTGAGGTTCATTCTTTGGAACCAAGAGTTCCTCATCTACATGCAAATCCATCTCCCTCTCAAGGGACAATCACATGGATTTCTCCTCATCAAATTTTATATCCCGTCTCACAACAGTCATCTTGTTGTTTGGAAAATACACCCAATAATTGTGGGGAGTATTAATGTATCCCAAAAATATCCCAATCTCAGTTGTTGGTCCAAGCTTCTTCCTGGCATCTTTGGTCACGTTCACGTAAACATATGAGCCAAAAAATTCAAAATATGAAGCATCAGGTTTCTTACCAGAAAAATCCCACTCTGGTGTACTCATGCCAAGTATCCGATGAGGACTAAGATTTTTCATAAATACCATTGTGTTGCATGCCTCAGCCCACAGGTGCAATGGTAGACCCTGATCATGCAACATCGCTCATGCTACACCCACAATTTTTATGTTCTTTCTTTTTCCGACCCCTTTCTATTGTGGGTTATGATGCGCAATGAACTCTCTATGAATTCCTTCTTTACTACAGAAGTTATTGAATTCATTGGATATTTACTCACCACCATTGTCACTCCTAATATCCTTCACATACTTCACCGTATCTTTCTCCACCAGTTCTTTTAACTCAAGAAATTTTGAGAACGTCTGATCTTTCTTCTGCATGAAGTAGATCCAAAAATTTCTAGAAAAATCATCAAAAAAGATCACATGGTACTTACTTATGCTTTTTTTTTTAAGTAGTAGAGAATGGTCCACATATGTCTGAGTGAACTCTCTCAAGGATTTACAAAGTTTTGTTCTCCTTCTCATGAAAAGTGGCCTTTGCAAACTTCCCCATAGTACATCCCTTACATGTGTCTAACTGTGCAAGTGTACCCTTGGGAGGACCTATAGAAATCTGTTGCATGACCTTCAAGGCTCCATGGTGTAGATGGCCCAATCTCCTATTCCATAACTCACCCTCATCTCGACTCACCACTTTGTCTGCCTTACCTATCAATGTTGCGCAACCATCTATATCAAGTTTGTAGAGATTCTTCACACGAATCCCAAACTTCTTGGCTTGTCCTGTGGCTTTGTGTCGAAGGAGTTTTTAACAACTAATTAACTCATTAATTTCTCATTAAAAAACATAAAACTTGACACATAAACCTCTCACATAATTGGCTAATTTGAGACGATCCTAAACACATTTTTTTAATATTGATGAGGGAGCTAGCACACCAAAACTAGTTTAACCATATTCAAATAAGATGCGGAGGATATACCCGTTGATCTATATAAAGTAAGCTATCTATCTCGAGAATAATACTTCATTTGATATAAATTCAAAATTTAATGTGTTGTTGCAGAGATCTAAGCCTCCTGTCAAAGAAATGCTTTGTTTTGTACTGATGTGATCATGATTATACTGGTACATTTTCTTTAGTTTGGTATTTGAAAATTTTAATTAGTATACATAGCCTATGCCATAAATACATCTTGAACTACATTCATAAGTCCCTCATGAAGTTTTGAGACTAAGTACTCTTGAGAAGAACTAAAATTTTCTTTGACAAAATGATTGTTACTGGCAACTTAGTTTGGAATGGAATAATATTAAATTAAGGATGCATAATTGCAATTCTTTGCTTGAAGCTAATGGATATTGAAGACAACTATCTCCACTATATCCTTAAGTAGGCCAAGGATATTTATATTTACGAGCTCTTAAGAGGTTTTTTTACATTCACTGCTTTGTTTTGGATTATGATAAGACCTCCAAGTGGGAAGAATCAAATGTGTGTACCGAAAATGATTGGCATTTTGAACATATATTGAATTGAAAAATATATGTATTCAAGACCATAAATGGTGTTGAAATCTAAATCTCTAAAGACCTGAAAAATAAATTTTATGATTGAATAAGGGTTTTTACATTGCACTGCATCATAGTTTTTTTATTGTATTATCTAAGAGATTGTACCATTACTATGGAATAACTTTAGAAATACGAGATGAATTTTCTCCCTTAGTAAGGGGAATTTAAGAAGATCATTTGCAAGCAATATTTTCATAGTTCTTCTTGAGCCAAGAATAATTTATTCAAACCTTGAGAAGGTTGATCTAAAGAAAATTACTTGAAGTCTCTTGTTAAGGCAGAATGCATCTTGGATACACTTGTTTCAAGTGTCATATAATGATAGGACATGTTAATGATTTAAATTTAAATCATGTTCAAGGGTTGATTTCAGTCTTGATAACATGATTTAATTATTGTTGTTGCTACAATAATAAGGTTGAATTACTTGGGAGGACCAAGGGGTTTATAAATCATAGAAGACTGAAATTCTTGGATATGAAAACCTAAGGTTTTTAAATAAAACACTAAATTTGGACCTAGATTAATGTTTATGCTAAAAGAAGAAACCCTATCTCATGCAGGGAAGGAATGGAATCATGATGAGGACAAGGTTGATAAATTTACAAGATGGATGCAAGAAGGCCAAGATAAACAGGGAGATGAAATTTCCCTATAACCCTCAAAAGATAAGTACTTTATATATATCTTCCTTGATTATTATTTTTGTTTTTATTTTACTATTATTTATCATCTTGTCTTTGTTTCTTTTGTTGGGTTGTAATAGTTATTCCATGGCCTTCTAGTGAGGACTATAGGTACATACTGAAGGATCCCAAGGCTCTGGCAATAGATAAAAATAGTGGAAGAATGAAGCAAAGCTTGTGACAAGATGACTCTCCCAAAAATCATTGATTTGTGCTGAGAGATATTGTACTAGATGAGATTTGAGCTCAGAAGGAGTAGGAAGATCAATAAGTTTGAAGTATTCCTTCATTGTGTTGAAGGGAAGTCAATGATGACTTCCAAATGGATTTATAAGATCTAGTGTACAAAAAATGGTAGCATAGACAAGTACATAATGAGATTTGGGACTAGAAGGTTCTCTTAGAAAGAGGGAGAGGATCATGAAAAGACATTTACTCCAATTTCCAGGTACACTTATATTAGAATTATTGTTGTTTATGTTATCGAAATACATCAGATGGATATAGAGGCCATTTTTCTCTATGAATAAATTGAGGAAGAAGTGTACATGGGACCAACTCAAGGCTTTGGGGGTCATGAAGGAGTATCTTGATTGCAAATAGAAGGATTTACCTCATACTTGGATCGATGGATGAAGGTTGATCCGATATGATTTGTTTCTAACAGAAGCAAAAGGACTTAAGTGATAGATGGATTAGATAGAGATTCCTCAGGAAGCCTTATGCTAGCTTCAAAGGGAGTTGATATTTGAGTTAGAGATGAAAAACCTAAATTTCATTAATTACCTTCTTAATCAAATTAAGCATACTATTGATATCCATCAAATGTTTTTGGGATGAAGGATTGTCATTGAGATTTCCAGGCTAGATACTTTATATGCTACAGTAATTGGCAAAGCTATAATGGTAGAGGGAGTAGCCATGGTTGCCACAACAAGATCTATTTCAAACAAATCACCCAATTAGGGTAACCATAAATTAGTCGATCAACTTATGGTTGAGCCAAGGCATGTGGCTCAACATGTGTTGTGGTACCATCATGGTACACTTGGTTATGGAATAAATAGTTATGGTTTGAGGTATGTCTCAAACAATGATGTATAACTGTAGGGACACACATATTCGGATTGGGTAGAGAATGCAAAAGGAAAAAATATTTCATCAGGATATTGCTTCAGTTTAGGCTCAATTATGATTTCTTGGATGAGCATGAAGTATACATCTATTGCACTCAATATTGCAGAAGCCAAGTATATTTCATCTTGGTTGGCGAGTTGAGAAGTAGTATGGCTTTAAAATCTTATTTTAGGAGTGTCTTGATCAAGCGTAGGTGATGAACATCATGAAAGGTCGAAGAATAGTGATATCTAGTACCAAGACATGTTACAAAAGGAAGTAGTGTGGCTCCAGTACTATTCTACAGTCAAGCAGATTGCTGACGAAGCTTGTGTCCCAAGATGAAGCCTATGTACTTTGAGGAAAGTCTTAGATTGATTGAGCATGTATCTCTCAATGAGAGGGAGTGATTAAATTGCAGAATTAAGGACAATCATTCTCCCTAGGTTAGAATGACCAGGATTAGAGAGAATGGTTCATAGTATTGATGTGATAGTGTCGGGGAGAGGCATTCTCCCTGTGTCAAGTATGTTGAACAAGATTAGGGAAAATGTTTTGGAAGAGGATATTCATTCTTCTTGTGTCAAGTATGTTAACTAAAATTACGAAGAATGGTCCTATAGGTATAGAATCAATTAGTTGAGTGGGCTCTTTCAACATCAAGTTCATACTCTCTAGATTTATTGAGTGAGAACATTTAGCATTAGGCCCAGAATTACTCATGAAGAGTGAGGCCTTTGGAGAATCACCATGAGTCAAAGATATTGACCAATATGATGGTGAACCAAGACTAGTCTATATACCATGTGTGAGAGGGACTGAAATTATGGTGACTAGTTGATGCTAATGATGTACCATGTGTCAAGAGTACCGACCAGGATTATGGTGCACAATAGGTCAGAGGTACCGACTAGAATTATGGTAACTAGTTGATGTTTTTGATTTACTATGGGTTTGAGTTGTTGGCCATGACCATGGTAATTGAATGATGTTGATGCTAGTGATAAATTGTTATAACCTTTTCTTAGAGAATTTTTTCAACAAGAAAATTTTGTAGCTAAAAGGGGGTATTGAATTTTGTAGCTATGGTCGATCTTCATAATTAATATTTTATCCCTTATGTAATATACGTTATTCATTTCATTTTATCCCTTGAAATATAAATAATGGAAAAATGTATGAAATGTTCTTCATGTCTTTTTCAAAAGAAAGAATTTGAATTTTCAAAATTTGATATTTTGGCCTCAAGAAAGTCAAGTTGGCCCTCCTCCTGATCAATTCAGCCTAGCTCTATTGTGGCACCCATTTGAGCTCCCAAGAAATATGTGTGTGTGTGTGTGTGTGATTCGAACTTCTCACCTTGGCATTATTTGACGTCACAAGACAAGACATCTTTTGATCCAAGTGAAGGAGAAAAAGACCAAGGACAAAGACTATTCCAACATTCTCTCTCTCTCATTTGACTTCACACGTGTGATTATTTTATGGGCATGTCTGGCAGTAGGTCTGAGTTTTTCTGTGTTCAGTAGGAGGAAAAAATTCGGCCTTAGTAGAGAAGATCAGGTTGAGGCTTTTGGGAAGCATTGTGACTTGACATATGGGAAGTTTTACCATTTTTACCATAGTGATATTGTTGGTTAGGTTGACCAACAATATTCTTGGCTAGAATATTTATATGTACCTCTGTTGAATTGATTAATTTATCTAAGGAAAATGTTGTTGGGTTTTTCACCCATGTAGGTTTTCCCAAGGTAAATTCTTATGTCAAATGTTTGGTTGTCCCTTTATGATCCCACTGGAGTTTTTGTTTCTATTGTTGATATCTTCTATGTAATTTATTTATGATTAATGTGTATGCAATAAGATATTAACTTAAGATATAATAATAAGTAATTATCAGTTAGAAGATCCTATGAAAAATAAACATATTCAAGTCTTTAACCTATTTTTTATTGATACCAATGGACAATAATTCTCTTATCTTGGCCCTATATTAAATTACAATTGTCAATTAACCATGCGAATGATCAATGGATGTAATTATTCTCTCAAGGGATGTGGCTAATGAAACTCACGAAATTTCCCTTATCTCTTAAATAAATATATTTAATTGATTTAATTCTTCTATAATTTGTGTTTCTAGGTAGGGATTTTCCTTCAAGTTAATGTTTTCTTGTGGATTTGTTGTGGGGATGGTTTCTTGTTTTGATTCTAGGTTTTCAACCATCATAATTTCGTATAAGTCAATATGCAATTAAAAAAAAATCCTTTACATTTTTGAATTTTTTCTTTGATAAAAGAAGAAGAAGAAGAAATGATTAAGGGCCCCAATTATCATCTATACAAGAATAAAAAACATAAGCATAGAGAGAAAAAAATCTCTTATGTGAATGGAAACACTTAGTGGAAGGGTGGACCCACCAATCATAGAAGTCTTGGAACAATTTTGGGAGGTATCATGGAATTGACCTGGATGAGTTTAGGTTGGCAACCTAGAACTGATATCCTTCATCTATAATTGAATTCCATCCAAATGTTACAACATTTCCTCCTTCATCTTGTCATGTTCCATTAACAACTTTCGCACAATTATCTTCATATGCTAATACAAGTACACTATTTTCCAATATTTAGTGTCCCATGCCCTATAACTCCTTGTACTAGGGACCCATGTCCTGAGTTCAACATTCATGTTCCAAACATTGATTACACCATGTTACCTAAAATTTCATTTTCCATAGTATTTATCTCTTCATGGATGTGTGAGATAAATCCCATTCCCAAAAGACATTAGTTGATCCCTCAGCTTGATTTTGCACACACATGCAAAAACTACTAGCTTGTGCACATGACATCTCACTTAAGCACCCAATCCTTGGTGGTCACAGCATGAAGTCTCACTACAAGGCATGGCTTTATCACCTGCACAAAGGTGAGACCACAAAGAGTAGACAATTGAGAGTGTACAAAGAGGGATACAAAGAATAGAAGCAAGTAAAAAATAAGGGGTGGAGTGTAGCCAATAACCTTTAGAACCACATAGGGAGCTCATATATCATGATAAACCAATTGTCACATATCTCTCACCCTGCACCATAAAACCTAGGTCCATCAATGGACATTTTCCTTTCCATTCCACACAAAAAAATGATAGTTAGTTACAATATGAAAAACTCAACTACGACTACTATAGATCAATAATGTGTTCTATACATTGCAATTTCCATTAATAAAACATATGGAGGAACTACTCTCTTTATTGTGCACACACATGGAGAAACTACTAGCTTGTGCACCATGACATCTCACTTAACCACCCAATCATTGGTAGCTAGAGCATGAAGTCCCACAACAAGGCATGGCTTTATCACTTGCACAGAGGTGAGACCACAAAGAGCAAACAACTAAGAGTGGACAAAGAGGGCTAACAAAAAATCGAAGCATGAAGAGAATAAGGAGTGGAGTGCACCCAATAACCTTTAGAATGAAACCTTGAGAACCACATAAAAAGTCCATATATCATAATAAACCAATTGTCACATACCTCCCATCCTGCACTATAAAACCTAGATCCATTAGTGAACATTCTTCCTACCACTATACACAAATAAATGATAAAAAAAAATACAAAAACCTCAGCGACCATTACTATAACCCAACAATTTCCAATTTCCATTAATAAAACATATACCACTTACTTCAAACCATAAACCTAACTAGAATTGTGACATCATGTATGTGGCTATATGTTTCTCTTCACCCCCATCCAAGAGAATAATAACAATGTTAAAGCTAGTGTACGAATAATAACAATGTTAAAGCTATTGTACTGTATCATGAAATATATTTTATATTTATATAAGATATTGTGTATATCCAAAATATATTACATAATATTTAATAATTATTGACACCTATATCTAATAATTATTGACACCTATATGTTAAATAAAGATGAAACAAACAAATTTAATTTTAATGAACCTTTTATTTCACTCGTTTTATTATATTTATTTTTTAAATTTACTAATTCAAAAAAGCACTTAAAATGTAAAGTTATAAGTATAGCTTTTGTGGACGTGGAGTATATCATAAAAGTGCTTTTCTTCGCTTAGAGGTACGTGTCAACATTCATGTATGGTGGATATAAGTTCTTCTTCACCTCTTCCAAGGGAATACTAACCATATCACAACGATTGCACTTTATCATAAAATATATACTATTATTTCCAAAATATATTACTTAATGTTTGATGAATGAAACCTATATCTTACATAAAAATGAAATGAATCAGTTTAATTTTAATGAATATTTATTAGTTTTATCATTTTTATTTTTAAATTTTACTAATCTAAAAAAACATTTAAAATATAAAGTTATTTGTATAGTGACTTAGGACGTAAAAAAGTAGGTTAAAGGCTCGAGACTAAAACGTATTTTGTAGAAATGTAAGCCTACTCTTACAGACTCTTACACACTACTAGTAAATAATTCCAAATAATATAGATTTTTACTCATTATTAATTTCACAATTAAATTATAGTGAAGTTAAATTTGTTCCCTTTTAACCCTCTGTCGCTGTTCGTCCCAATTGGGCTGGTGCTCCTTTTTGACGGCGACGTCACCACCCTATTTCAAGGTATCCCGCCGACTTTTGTGGCTATAATTTCAGCACCAAAATCTATGTGCGAGACACCAGAGTTCATGTTTTTTCTGCGCACAGTTTTCACACATCGTTTTTCTCAAAAGGAGTTGTGTAAAAGTAGTTAGAATCTTCCAATAACCATGTTTAAATCATATTTTTAATAATAAAAATAAAAAATAAAAATTGAAACCAGAGACCTCACTTTCACTTTCAAATCTACATAGTCAAACTCATATCGATGCAGGCACCCAGAAAATCCGCGTGACCGAAAACAAAAGACCAAATTAATGCCTGGAAACAAAGGACCGACATTCCCAAATGCGTGAGAATATGAGCAAATAGATCCCATTGCCAATCAAACTTTATCGTTGGAATACTGTGCTCTTGGAATGCAATACTGCATTTTCAAATCCCCATGATCAAGCTCATGTGAAAGCAGGCACCCCAGAAAAGAAAATCCACTTTCGAAACCCACTCTAGCATCACATGGTAGACAGTGTCAATCCCACCAAAGCCATGTTGACATACAAAAATTCTACCTAAAACGCTTCCAAAACGGGTCCACTCCGATTTGCATGTAATTAATTTGTTTTGGCCCAATGTAATTGATAAAATAATTTATGTTATTCAACATAATTTTTTTTTGGGTTAAATTAGCGGTTTCTTTTGAATTTTATTTTATTTTTTGATGCAGGGGCATCCAGCGCAGGAGAACAAAAATAAAAGTATTTTGTCTCACAGGTTTACAGGTCATTGCACTTGAGTTTGTTTTAAATTATTTTCTTTAAATTCTAACATTTAGGACTTAACAAATTATGTTTTTAATTGCATTATAATTCCTTTTAGTTACTATTTTTAATTAAGTATAAAATTGGGAACGAAAGAGAACAGTTACCAAATGTAACTATTGACAGTTTAAAGAAAAAACAATTGTTCAACAAGTCATACAAAAAGGACAAGACAATACATTTGGAAGGGGGGGATTTTCCATCATAGCAGAAAAGAAAAATAAAACCATTCAGGAGATTTTGTAAAACCATAGAGATTCATCTGAGGTCAAATACCATTCTTTTCATTTTTTATGATAAATTGAATGCATGTACCAATATAGCAAAGACTGGCAAAGTTAAATTGTTTTTACAAGTATTGGAGCAATTACAGAAATTAACAAGCCGCGACATTCATCAACCACGAGAGCATTTCAATTTAAGGAACACACCGAGATTCATAACCAAGAGGATGCATGAAACCTTCACAGGTATTCACCAAATTGAAGCAACAAATTTTTATTTTCAATATTGTTAAAATAAGTTCTATTTTACAAGTCTCAAAAACACAAAACATATTACATGTCGAATTAAGGAACTGGGTTCGAAACCCGACATGGATATTATGCTACCAACATTGAATGTCTGGATTGTGAATAAACGAAAAAACAAACAGACCCCGAAGGAAGAATCAAGTGCGTAACTGCGTATAAACCCTAGTCTACTTACAAACGAAGAAGCAACTGTAACAGGTCATCAACAGAGAAGTCCACATAAAGATAACTAAACAGGGGAGTCGAGGCTCACAGTCGAAAATAATTCCAAATCACCAGAAGCGACCAAAGGTAAAGACCCTACCCGTCTGGGTTAATAACAGTGGGGTCGAAAAACCACGTTTGGAGAACCAGAAGTCACCTGCAAGGAGAAAGACCCAAGTGTTAAAATCTGCAAAAGAATAAAAAGAACTCCTGAACCAGAGTAAAGCACGAGGAAGGGTTTGTAACCTTCGGCTTACCAACAGAGTAACATTGAAAAAAGGAGGAATTTCGGTCACTTAACAAGGGAGCCTGCTCACAAGGAGCAACAACCCTTAGTATAACCAAGAAAGAAAATCGAAGAACTAAAACATGGACGGACAACTTACCATTGTGAAATCGATGGGCTGAGGTCAAATGCCAAGACCCCTGATGGCTGCGACCTGAAACAGTGTAGACAACCAACCAGTTAATCAACAGATTATTTTTAGTGAGCGAATAAAATAATGTTGGAGCGAAAGCATTCAAGAAGATACAAACAAGAATAGCCCCCATAAACTTTCATGGCAGAGAAACCCTGTTGACGACAACGCAGAAGCAAGCGAAATCCATGAACTCATTAGCATAGTAAGCAAAACGAACAGAATCGTCATATCGACAGAGCTCAACGAGTAGAATAGAGCCATAGTGAGAGATTGCGTGAAGCACCCGCAGGTAAAATCAGAGTCGTGACTGTTAGACTCCGTCTTGTCTAGTCCTCTGTCAGAGTCAAATGCAGACGGGTAGCTGTCAAAGTCTCAGTTCAATATGCAGGGCCAAAATGCCATCAGCTTTCACCCACCGCAATTTAGATGTTTGCAGAGCTTGTTCTTAGAATGTTTCAATAACACTCACAAGCTAGAGGAAGATTCAGTAGGTGTTTATTTCAGGAATGTCATCAATGTGAAATTGATTCTTCTTCAAAACCCTGTTTTGAAGAAGAAATCATTAAATGTGTTTTTAAGAATACATATCAAATTTTCCAGCTCTTCAAATGGCAGCGGTTTCATCAGCTCCTATCCCTGCAAGCAGACAAAGAAAAAGCCCTTATTCAAAATCAGCAAATTTAAAAAAGGGAATTAGAAAACAGAGTTTGTAATGTGCAAATATGGACAAATATGGAAGGCGCCCACTTCTAATGATTGCTGCAGGAGGAATGTGCATAAGCTGCTTCATTATTGGATCATTCTACATACATGGACCTTTTGATGGGTCTTCTCTTCTACTACTTGCAAGAAAATTATCATTAATTGGTCTTTTGGATTATATTGCAACATTTTCAATGGGCATGGGTGGAATTCCATGGGTCATGATGTCTGAGATATTTCCTTTGAATATGAAGCGTATTGCTGGCAGTCTGGTGTCTCTCACAGCTTGGTTTGGTTCATGGATTGTCACTCTCACTTTTTCTTTTCTTGGAGTTCTACAGCTTCCTTCTTTATATTTTGCATATGGCTTTTCTGACGTTCATATCATCGCACTCTGTGGCATCCAAAGATTGTATATAATCTCTGTACCTGTGGCTTGCATCTATGATTATAATGGTTCGATTTGTTTTGAAGTTCATATGGTTTGAGGCTTGTATGATTCGTATGGTTCGACCCTGAATGGTCTCATTATATATGGGTCTCAGTGCTTCGCATTTAGCTCAGTGAAACATCATCTGTGGCTCTTGCATCTTACTATATCATGGTATCTATGGTACTCTCATTACTCTGTATCATGGCTCTCGCTTTCCATTGTCTCTTGGCATTTCAAAGGTATGATCACAGCCACAATATATTGGCTCAAAGTCTCAATGCTGTTCTGCGATGGGTGTTTTGTTGCTACAGATATATTTCAGCAGGAGAACTTCTTCGTTCTCAGTATGGGAATGACATTATTTTTGCGGTAGCAAATGGTGGGGTGCGCTACGCGTTGGGAATTCTGCCCAGAAATTCGCCAGCAAATCTATGCATCGCTATACGGATCCATATTGCGTAAATCTAATCGTGTCTCCAAATTCTTATGGTCCAACCAGCCCTCTCACTTATATCGTAGCCTTTCTCATACTGATATACCATCATGCCCATTGAGGATATCCAATGGAGCACTTTGCCATATTCATTATCTCAGTGGGTTAGAATCTATAGCAAATCGGAATGGTAGACATGATATTTCAGTTTGTTAAGTGCTTAGAGGAAGTTGATCCTTGTGATAATATCACTGATGAAGATATCCGAATGGCTATTCAAAATGCATTTATTGATGAGCATACCTCAATCTGTGGATCAAAATATTCTTGGGAAGCTGCTATAGAACAAGGCACAGCAATGGATTTCATTAATTTGATTAGTATCGAAGGAGTTGCTACTTTGCCATACAAAAGGAAATCAGGATTTTTGCATGTAGTGAAGGATGTTTTGGAGACCTTTGATGAATCAAGAATGGTGCCTTATCTTCTCCCATTATTAGCATTTGTCCTTCGTATATTAGAATCCTGTGCATTAAGTTTAGAACATCAAAAGGACGCCATCTTCCAGAGTAATATGCGATGTGAAGACCGCGTGTAACATCATCACTGCCAGTTCTAATGCATGTATTTAAAACAGATAGTGTAAGTTGTCATGGAGTAAAGTAGAAATGGACACTAGCCATAGTTGAGTTGCGAAAGGGATAAAAGTGGCTGGCCAGTTGTCAACATGGGAGGATTGTGTCATCAATGGGAGCCTACGTAACAGAGAAATAAGATTCGATCCTCTATTGATAGCTTCAGTTAAATCTCCAAGTGGATCTACGCCCCAGTTGATATCTTTAAGTGGCCATCAGAGGATTTTAAACCGCATTGAGTTGTTTGTATATAAGTCGTTGTTTTATGATAGAACCTTCTACAGATGAATTAAAGATATCAGTAACGTGGAAATCGTAAAGGTATCAGATGAATTAAGCACATGGAAAATGTAACGTGGCAATTATTGCAGAGGATGTTTCACATTTTGGCTTTCTAGCACTGCTCTCTATGGTTGCCGTAGCTGGGTCTGCCTGGATTTACTGCCACTGGATGTCAAACCCCACCAACGAGTCCCTGCAATTGCTCTCATTTAATCAAAGTTACAATTCCCCTGTATCCAGCAATGTGCAATCAGTCACCGCGGATATTGCTTTCAAATCCTCTTCTCCTATGATACTCACAATTAATCTACGAAGGTAAGGCCTGCTTGTTTTGGTCAACATGGTCAGACAGAACAACATTGCAGACATTGCTCACGTAGAGTTTTCCTTGTGGCGACGTGCTATTCAAGAAAGGAGAAGGACCCACATATACTTAAGATTATTTTTCACAGTTAATGGAGTTGGTTGAGAAAATCGTGAGCAAATGCAGACAAATAGGAACAGATTTGCCTATCTTTGTCTTCAGTTAATAATTCATAGGGTCTCCGCTCCAGGTTTAGTTTCCATTGGTCATTAGAAATTCTTAGCTGGAATAATGTAACGATGCTCCTTTTTGGAGCAGACCTTTCCTATTTTCATCATTTTAGTGGAAACAACGCCCTTATTTTTGGGTCGATCTGTTTTCTCCTAGCTGAGTTTTATTTAATGTATTAAAAATCACTTGTAAAAGGGGGAGAGTTCTGAGAGGTGTGCGTGGAGAAAAACAGAGCTTCCATTGTAAAGTTTTGACAGAGATTTTAATAAAAAATGCAGCTCTGACCCCTAAGATTCCTGTGGTATGAAATTTAACATTTGTCTCATCCTTTGTTTCATATGTAGCCTGTTGTGTTTCCGTTTCATTTCATTTCTAAATGAATACTTTTAAGTGAGAAAGGCAGAATTCAATTTATTTGCTCTGTCTTGAGGAAGTGTTCATATTTAATGTTTTCTTCTGTTTGACAAGGATTCATCTTCTATGCCCTTGTCAACCTCGCAGCGGTCTTTCACTCTATATAATTTCAAATTTGATGTTAAATTTCTTGCTTATCTTGCCTCAAGAGATAATCTGTGTTTTTTATTATATTTCCCTGTTCAAGCTATTCTTAATCCCATGCTTCCCAGAAAACCCCATCATTTATTAAAAACCCTTTTCTATCAATTTACTAGCCTAAAATCAGTTTTCTTTATCGGTCATCTCAGCCCCTTTGAAAATTTTCTGCCGAGATAGACCCGGAGAGAGCCCTCTCCTGTCCTCGTAGGGCTAGCTACGAGGCTAAGGTTGGTTTGATGTTGCCTCGAACCTTGCCTTTTTCAGCCTGAGGCATATTCGAGCGCTAACATAGTGGCGACCATACTGGGGACGATGGTTTGCTGTTGATGTGACAGTCGATTTGTAGATTGTCTTACTCCAGTACATGAAATCAAGTTGCAGATTTGATGCTGATGGTGGACAGCAGTCAGACACATATGAAGGCTGAAACATTCACCCGGCGACTCCAGCTCGATCCAGAGATTCCAGTGCTCACTGATCCATTCATGCAATGGTAGGGTATGTGGAAAACCCTGCACTTTGTGAAGCTGTAAAAGAGGTTAGAGATCAGTTAGCAGATTTTGAAATTAATGAAGAATTTTTTAATGTCTTGCTTCAATGTTTGAAATCTCCGAAGTTTCCTCTTGAAACTAAAACTAGGTTCTGTGAGTTAATTTTTGAAAGAATTGAGAAGGAGATTCAGTGTTTAAATGATCAGATCCAGTCATACGATTTCCGAGACCCCAAAAAGTTCTTGGAAACTCTTCCTCCTTCAAAACAAGAAACAATAGAGTTACCTACAGATGTTTGCATTGACAGTGTGCAGCTGGAGGTATGTATTGCGGAGTTCGGGCAGCAAACTGAGTCTGGCTTTTCTGATCCTATTGCAGCATACATGGAAATGTTTTTCAGTTTCACTGATAGATCAAAATGTCTTATACATAGCCAGATTCGTTACGTGCATGTAGGGCTGCCAGCAATTGCATCTGTGATCTGGTTGAAGCACTCTCGAGCAATGTTTTTCTCAGATTTACTTGAATGGTTGATCTGGCATTTCAGTATTACTTGATCTATTGTTTTTATAGCAGATTAGGGTAGATTTTGTAAATAAATAAGCAGTCTAAAGGGCAGCATTTCGTTCTAGTTTCATCGCAGTTTTAGTTTGAAGTTTTCCAAGTCAATTTTTCAAATCATTTCAGTCAGTTTTCAGTTAATAAGTTAATCATGATTCCATAGCCCAATGGATGGAGGCACTGTCTGCTCTCCCAAAGCTCTGCGGTTCTTGGTAGCTCCAAGAAGCGGCAGCTGCCATCCCCATTGGAGCCAATGTTAGACTCCGTCTTCTCAAGTCCTATGTCAGAGTCAAATGCAGACGGGTAGCTGTCAAAGTCTCAGTTCAATATGCAGGCCAAAATGCCATCAACTTTCACCCACCGCAATTTAGATGTTTGCAGAGCTTGTTCTTAGAATGTTTCAATAACACTCGCAGGTTAGAGGAAGATTCAGTAGGTGTTTATTTCAGGAATGTCATCAATGTGAAATTGATTCTTCTTCAAAACCTTGTTTTGAAGAAGAAATCATTAAATGTGTTTTTAGAATATGTATCAAATTCTCCAGCTCTTCAAATGGCAGCGGTTTCATCAACTCCTATCCCTGCAAGCAGACAAAGAAAAAGCCCTCATTCAAAATCAGCAAATTTAAAAAGGGAATTAGAAAACAGAGTTTGTAATGTGCAAATATGGACAAATATGGAAGGCGCCCACTTCTAATGATTGCTGCAGGAGGAATGTGCATAAGCTGCTTCATTATTGGATCATTCTACATACAGGGACCTTTTGATGGGTCTTCTCTTCTACTACTTGCAAGAAAATTATCATTAATTGGTCTTTTGGATTATATTGCAACATTTTCAATGGGCATGGGTGGAATTCCATGGGTCATGATGTCTGAGATATTTCCTTTTAATATGAATCGTATTGCTGGCAGTCAGGTGTCTCTCACAGCTTGGTTTGGTTCATGGATTGTCACTCTCACTTTTTCTTTTCTTGGAGTTCTACAACTTCCTTCTTTATATTTTGCATATGGCTTTTCTGACGTTCATATCAGCGCACTCTGTGGCATCCAAAGATTGTATATAATCTCTGTACCTGTGGCTTGCATCTATGATTATAATGGTTCGATTTGTTTTGAAGTTCATATGGTTTGAGGCTTGTATGATTTTCGTATGGTTCGAACACGAATGGTATCATTATATATGGGTCTCGGTGCTTCGCATTTAGCTCGGTGAAACATCATCTACGGCTCTCGCATCTTACTATATCATGGTATCTATGGTACTCTCATTACTCTGTATCATGGCTCTCGCTTTCCATTGTCTCTTGGCATTTCAAAGGTATGATCACAGCCACAGTATATTGGCTCAAAGTCTCAATGCTGTTCTGCGATGGGTGTTTTGTTGCTACAGATATAATTCAGCAGGAGAACTTCTTCGTTCTCAGTATGGGACTGACATTATTTTTTGCGGTAGCAAATAAGGGTAGGCGCTACGCGTTGAGGTCGCGAGAAGTCGCCTTGACAAATCTATGAATCGTTATACGGATTCATATTGCGTAAATCTGTCGTGTCTCCAAATTCTTATGGTCAACTTCGGCCTCTCTCACTTATATCGTAGCCTTTCTCATACTGATATACCATCATGCCCATTGAGGATATCCAATGGAGCACTTTGCCATATTCATTATCTTAGTGGGTTAGAATCTATAGCAAATCGGAATGGTGGACATGATATTTCAGTTTGTTAAGTGCTTAGAGGAAGTTGATCCTTGTGATAATATCACTGATGAAGATATCCGAATGGCTATTCAAAATGCATTTATTGATGAGCATACCTCAATCTGTGGATCAAAATATTCTTGGGAAGCTGCTATAGAACAAGGCGCAGCAATGGATTTCATTAATTTGATTAGTATCGAAGGAGTTGCTACTTTGCCATACAAAAGGAAATCAGGATTTTTGCATGTAGTGAAGGATGTTCTGGAGACTTTTGATGAATCAAGAATGGTGCCTTATCTTCTCCCATTATTAGCATTTGTCCTTCGTATATTAGAATCCTGTGCATTAAGTTTAGAACATCAAAAGGATGCCATCTTCCAGAGTGATATGCGATGTGAAGACCGTGTGTAACATCATCACTGCCAGTTCTAATGCATGTATTTAAAACAGATAGTGTAAGTTGTCATGGAGTAAAGTAGAAATGGACACCAGCCATAGTTGAGTTGCGAAAGGGATAAAAGTGGCTGGCCAGTTGTCAACATGGGAGTATTGTGTCATCAATGGGAGCCTACGTAACAGAGAAATAAGATTCGATCTTCTATTGATAGCTTCAGTTAAATCTCCAAGTGGATCTACGCCCCAGTTGATATCTTTAAGTGGCCATCAGAGGATTTTAAACCGCATTGAGTTGTTTGTATATAAGTCGTTGTTTTATGATAGAACCTTCTGCAGATGAATTAAAGATATCAGTAACGTGGCAATCGTAAAGGTATCAGATGAATTAAGCACATGGAAAATGTAACGTGGCAATTATTGCAGAGGATGTTTCACATTTTGGCTTTCTAGCACTGCTCTCTATGGTTGCCGTAGCTGGGTCTGCCTGGATTTACTGCCAATGGATGTCAAACCTCACCAACGAGTCCATGCAATTGCTCTCATTTAATTAACGTTACAATTCCCCTGTATCCAGCAATGTGCAATCAGTCACCGCGGATATTGCTTTCAAATCCTCTTCTCCTATGATACTCACAATTAATCTACGAAGGTAAGGCCTGCTTGTTTTGGTCAACATGGTCAGAAAGAACAGCATTGCAGACATTGCTCACGTAGAGTTTTCCTTGTGGCGACGTGCTATTCAAGAAAGGAGAAGGACCCACATATACTTAAGATTATTTTTCACAGTTAATGGAGTTGGTTGAGAAAACCGTGAGCAAATGCAGACAAATAGAAACAGATGTGCCTATCTTTGTCTTCAGTTAATAATTCATAGGGTCTCCGCTCCAGGTTTAGTTTCCATTGGTCATTAGAAATTCTTAGCTGGAATAATGTAACGATGCTCCTTTTTGGAGCAGACCTTTCCTATTTTCATCATTTTAGTGGAAACAACGCCCTTATTTTTGGGTCGATCTGTTTTCTCCTAACTGAGTTTTTATTTAATGTATTAAAAATCACTTGTAAAAGGGAGAGAGAGGTGTGCGTGGAGAAAAACGAGTTTCCATTGTACGGTTTTTGACGGGAATTTAAATAAAATACAGCTGCGACCCCTAAGATTCCTGTGGTATGAAATTTGACAAATGTTTCTTCTTTGTTTTCATATGTGTTTTTGTTATGTTTACAGTTCACCCATAATCATTTCTTAATGAATGCTTTTATGTAGAAGGGCAGAATTCAGCGTGTTGCTCTGCCCTGGAGAAGCTTTCATGTTTTGTGCAATTTCTTCAGTTTGATAAGGATTCAATTATTGCCCTTGTCAACCTCGCAGCGGTCTTTCACTCCATATAATTCCAATTTGATTGTTAAACTTCATGCTTACCTTGCCTCAGGAGATAATCTGCGTTCTTTATTTAATCTCTGCTCTTGCTGTCTTTGCCTCACACAGCCCAGAAAACCCAAACATTTATTAAAAACCCTTTTCTATCAATTTACTAGCCTAAAATCAGTTTTCTTTATCGGTCATCTCAGCCCCTTTGAAAATTTTCCGCCGAGATAGACCCGGAGAGAGCCCTCTCCTGTCGTCGTAGGGCTAGCTACGAGGCTAAGGTTGGTTTGATGTTGGCCTCGAGTTTTCCTTTCTCGGCTGAGGGCGGATTCGACGCTAACACAACTCATGTCGATCCCCGGTTAATAAGCTTAAGTAGCTTCATCGAGCGCATTCAACACATCCGCCAACAGGTTCATGATATATTGGACAGAGCCAATGCGAAGTACAAGCAGCGCCATGATCAACAACGGGTGCCACACCACTTCCAGGTGGGCGACAAAGTATGGCTACATTTGCAGAAGGAGCGCCTCAGCAGACCCCACGCGAAAGCAACAAGCACGTACGGGGCGTTGTATGGGCGCACAACGAGGTAGCAGGGAACAATGCATTTGAGCTCAGTATTCCACCATTCCTTGGTCTGCACCCAGTCTTCAATGTAGATCGCCTTCGTCCTTACTTCCCACCTCTACTGGACACCTCGGACATTGCAGAACAACTCACACCAACTGAGTTAAATCCAGACTGCATGGAACAGGCCACCACAGATTGCATCATGGACATGCAAATCAAGAACACTCGCCGGCAGAAGATCCAACTATATCGGGTTGTCAAAGCTGGCCAACTCCTGCACCAAGGAAAGTGGTTCACCAGGGACCAAGTTCAGCAGAAATTTCCTCATCTCATGGAGGAACTTAACGCAATGGGGACCATTGCTTCCTGAGGGGGGAGGAATGATCCAGGTGGATATTGGTGGTCACCCGCCTATTCCACTTGGGGCTCCACCATTTTCTATTTCAGTTTTTCAGTTTCAGCACAGTTTACTATTTTTAGCAGTTTTTCGGGTCCTAAACTTCCGGAGCCGTTTTGAGGCCCTAAACGACGTTTTTTGGGAAAACGGAGAGCAACATGGGTCCATGGACCGATGTTGCTCATTCCAAATTTGTATTCCTCGAATAGATCTTTCTAACGAGGTATGGTACGCGTCAAACGGAGATCGTATGCCAAAGTTACGCCCCTGGGAAGTTGAAACACCAATTTACCCAAACGGGGCCCATAGTTTTGGCGCTTCATCTCCTAGGGTTAGGGTTTTGGCTATTTAGGATTTCCCATTGTTTCTAAATAATAAATAGGCCCTCGAGCCTCATTGCTGCTTTCCGGTTTTAGGAGGCACCTTAGCCACCACAACACTTCTAGAATAGCTACCGGCGCCCTAGCTAGTTTTTTTCCATTAAATATAAGCAAATTGGGTTCTTTGATATTAATGAAATAGAAGTGTTAGCTACATTGCATATTTGTAGTTAGTTATATGTTTGTTCTGTTGCATTCACTGTAAGTACGGATCAAACACACACCTATGTGCACTAAAGACGGGCATGCCCCCCCGGCACTTGGTGTCTCGGTCGAGAGTGCGGTCCATAGAAGATGGAGTGAAGGTTGAAAACAAACGAGATTTGAACTAAATCTATCAAAACTCGAATTGAAAATGCTCGTGTTTCATTATTTTAACGAGGTTGACACACTTAACAGAACTATCCTCGTAGCAACTTGTTTTATTGTTTTAGGAGCTTAACGCAAGTGGAAGAACTATGCTCCGACGAGCTCCAAGGAGGAGGCTCAGGAGGGAGATGATCATGTACGATCTCAAATATCCTCAGGTTACCTTCCGAAAAAACTTCGTGCGTCAAGATGGGCGTTTGAAGAGGAGGGGTAGGAACCTGAGTAGCATAACGCTCCAGACAGTCAGTCATTGCCCCCAAGCTAGGCATAAAAGAGGAGCGATGATGTCCATCGCCCCAAGGCAGCTCCTCAAGAGACATAGTTTCAATGATAGCCTCATCGGAAGGAAAAGTCTCTTTGAGAGGATCAGGTGAATCGGCCTGACCAAGCCAGGGGGATTGAGAGTAGACGTCGAGAGCCATGCTCAACGGAGCATGCTGAGGAGGTGGAGGATCAGATGCAGCAACAATTTCACAGTAGCTGATCTCTACTGGAGTCAAGGGCATTGATTCTCCAAACTCAAACACTTGCTCAGGTGTAGGAATAAGCCAGGGGTCATCGGACCTGGACATCATGTTGACTTGAGCGGTGTGCGGTGGCGGTGCGGGAAAAATACCCATGAGGACCGGGTCTTTGAAGAGACCAGGTCCCACACTGTCGGGGGGATTCGGAATCTGATCCACGTATGGCACGTTGTTCTCAGAGGTAGAGGTGAAAAATGACAACTGATCCACCGTGACAATTTTGCCCTCCTGAGGGAATTTAAGAAATCGAAAGACGGTGGACGACACGCAGAGCATGGCATGAGTCCAGCTGTGGCCAAGAAGTATATTGTAGTTGAGTTAAGCGTCAACCACTTCCACTTCCACGTTGATAGTTTTCCCCTGTAATGTGATCGCTAGACTCTCGAGAACACCCAGGGGTTTGGATTCCCGACCATCAAATGCCTCAAGGGCATTGGGAGATGACGAAAGGGCTGGAGAGCCGATGGCCTTCCAGCAAGCGGAGGACATAACGCAGGTAGATGCACCTTCATCCACGACGGCCCTATGAATTTTCAGACCGTTAATCCCGACTTGAATAATCAGAGCGATTTGATGTGGAAGCCGGGGAGTGAAATTCTCCAAATCGAAGGTGAGAAGACTCGAGTCGGCGGGATCAATGCCCCCGATCGCAGACAATAAAGCCTTCCGTTGCGAAGGACAACTTTGAAGAACTTCTAGCGCAGACATGGCAGACGGCGCCTGTGCCAAATCCTCAACAATGTTGTAATGTTGAGCGGCACGAGCATTCGGATTATAAGAAGATCTTCGAAGGACACCTTTAGAAGGTGGTTTCACAACGGGTTCAGGAGTAGGCTTCTCGATTTCCAACGAACCGGAGGCAGGTAGGGGAGGCGGTCCATCCACAACTGCCTTCCCGGGTGCCTGCCGCGATTCGTTGTAATCCTTCGAACGCGTAGTGACAGAGATAGGTGCAACACTCTTCATCATGAAAACCTGAGACCCAAATGGTGCAGATGGTGACGATTGTTCGACCATCTGGGTCTGCTGAGATGGGAATGGCTCTTTTAGAACAGCCGGAGTCCCTTTAGGGCCCTTGAGAAGTTGACTAACCTCGAATTGTCATGGACAATCCTTAGTATAATGGTCCCCTTCACAAATGAGGCAAGGGTACTTCGGTTTACGCTGAGAGCCATCCTCAGTGCGAGATTTAGATTCTGGCTTTGGGGCATCAGATTTAGATTTGCCTTTGCCCTTCTTTTTCCCCTTGGAAGTTTTCTCCGTAGGATTGGCCTGAACGGCATTCACTTCCGCGGTTTTACCAGAATCGGAGGGGGCGGGATTAGCAGGAGCATTGTTGGAAGAATTAGACTTCTGCTTCCCATTCGAATATTTCTTCGAATTCTGAGAGACAGAACCAATGACACCATCCACCGCAGGGGTAGACGGAGCCTTAGAGGTTTCAGACCGCGGGGCATCAGGCAAGATATCATAAAGCGTGCCGGACTGAGAATATACAAGATCCAGATATTGGGCACGCGCAATGGCTTGTTCCTCTGTCACACACGCTCCCATCGCAATATCCTGAGCGATTTTATTCACAAAGGAGGTGGTGAACCAGTGAGTCAGTATCTGATCAGGTATGTGAAACTTGATCAGTCTACGATGGCGCTGCCACTCATGAATGTGATCAGAGATGTGAGTGGCTTTGTCCTGCTTCAGAGAAGTCAGGAGGTGCGTCCCGGCTTCATAATAAACCGGTAACTGGAAGTGCGTGAGGAAAGCCATGGCTAAAGAATTGAAATCTTGGAAAATGCCGCGGGATAACTCTATGTACCACTTAGTAGCAGCTCCAGTTAAAGTATGCTAGAAGAGGCGCAGGCGAATCAAATCGTTGACCCAAGAGTTAGATGAACACCAACGATGATACGTCATCACATGCGCCTGGGGGTCCTCTCCAGCTTTTCCCTCAAACTTGGGGCAATCACCTGGTATCTTGGTCGGAACCGGAGGCCAATATGGATTATGTAAAATTGGATCATTGGTCAACTTTGAAACATTCGGCAACTCCAAGGTGGCCAGGAACGGCAATGGTGGATTGACCGGCATGCCAGACCCAGGATGAGGACCGTTACCTGTACTCCACAATGGTTGTGAATATCCTTGCCCCCATGGGTTATGTCCCGTAGGATTCTGACCGTAGGGGGTGTAGGTCGTATAACCAGACTGATTTGGATGCTGGTAACCAGAGTGTGGGGCCTGATAACCAGGGTACGGACCCTGATTATATGTCGGCCTGGTGTAAGCAGCGTTTGGATTTGGCTGCTGAGTATAGGTAAAACCGGGTGGAGGAGGATAATACTGAGAGCCTCTGGGGTGGTTATAATTCGGTTGAGATTGACCATGAGGATAATAACCACCTTGACGATGAGTAGGCTGCTGAAAAGTGGAACCCTGCGGAGCCTAATAAGTAGGGCGCAGCTGTTGATTAGGCTGCGGCATTGAATGAGTCGGCTGCTGAGCAGGGTTAATGGAATGAGCGAGCTGCCCTGAATGAACAGGTTGACCCGAATGAGAGGGCTGACCTGAGTGAACAGGTTGGCCCGGGTGAGAGGGCTGACCTGAATGGCCAGGTTGACCCGGATAGACAGGCGGCACTGGTTGTGCAGGTTGACCTGGCTGTAAGTGAGCCCCAGGTTGTACCGGATGGGCCGGTTGGCCTGGAGGCGGGACACCGGGTTGTATCGGATGAACCGGTTGGCCTGGTGGTGGAACAGGACCAGGTGCTTGCTGGAAACTGGTTTGACCTTAAGCAGAACCATAGGATGGTCCCGGCTGATATGAAACGTTAGAAACGACAGGATACTGTGGTTGCATCGGTAAATAAGGCTGGATTTGCCCCCCAGGACCATAGACCGGTCCCGGTTGATACCTCGGCAGAGGCTGAACAGGTTGACTGGAAGGGCTATAATACTGTCCTTGCGGACCGTATGATGGCCCTTGTTGGCTGACAGGATAGCCTTGAATGGGCTGCCCCTGTGGATCATAAAGATAGCCAGGTTGGCTCGCAGGTTGGCCTTGGAAAGGTTGCCCTTGCGGGCTATAAGCCTGGTTAAAAGGTAAACCTTGAGCATAGAGATAAGCCTCAGGAGCGGGTAGACGTAAAATCTCCCCGTGCTCATCATACTGATCTGGGAAAGCATACACTGGAGTACCGTCTTGTGCATAGTGCAAAAAGTAAGAGCGGTTAGGATCTTGGGAGGACGGTCCAACCTCGGCGTTCGGCTGTTGCAAAGACAACCGATACTCCTCCGGAGAGATATTCTCTGGTATAGCAGTCGCTAAATAAACATCTTCAGGAGTTGGCACAGCCCTCGCAGCGGATGCCGTGACAACAGGAGAAGAGGTGGCCACACAGACAGTGGGTCAGACGGGAACAGAAGTAACGGGCATCTGAGGAGACACCCCGGGCATAGTGGCAGCTGGCCTCGAAGCAGGAGATGACACTCCCATAGAGGCTGCGGCAGAAATGATCTGACCCAAAGATATGTATCCCTGTGGTAAAGAAGGACTGGCTGTTGACATGTCAGCCAGCTCAGAGTTGTCTCCCTGAAACAATCTTCGTGGGAAGAGCTGATAGTCTTCACCAGACGTTGGGATTTCCTCACCAGAATCACTCATGGTTGATCCTGCCATTAAATCTTGCAAGAGACGGCGAGGACTAGGAGGAAATACAGCAGCAACAAAAGGCGAACCCGATGTAAGAGAAAGGAAATCAGCTCCTAATCTCAATTCAGACACAGGGTCTGAAAAGGGCCAATTGAACTCAACTAGTCCTCCAAAGGGTTGCTCAGCAAGAACCGGTCCCCCGTCAGGAAACTCGGAAACAATAGGCTGCTGCGGTTCAGCAGAGGATTGGGAAGCCTCTGAAGAATCGTCCGTGTAAGGACTACCAGTAGACGAAACCGAAGGTTCTGCCACTGTGGCAAACGACCAGAGAAAAAGAAGCAAACACACACACGGGCTGAAAAAGAGTCAAGACACACGATCAAATGGTCAACAAGCAATATCTAACAGGGCGTATAATCGTGGGTGATTAATTTTTACCACATTGAAAAATAAGAAACTTCACCGTTTCATGTTTTAAGAGTCGAGAAATGATAAAAGATGACTCTATCTCTTTCAGATTTGACACAAGCGTGAAAGGACAAGCGCTTGACGGTCTTTTCAAATTTAGGGAGTCAGAAAAGACCAAATGACTGCTCGGGAATACTAGGCACAAAGGGTGTACCAAATAACCGTGAACTGCAATATACACCTTGGTTTTAATAATGAAGAAGAAATCAACCAAGGACTTTCCGTACGTGCAGGAAATCTCCCCGAATGCTGTGTTCGGTGTATCACGGGTATAGGGCGGCAGACTCGGCTTCCTGTGGATAAAGGATTGAAAACCTAGAGGGGTCTCCCTTTATATACGTGATGGTACGGGGAGCACAAGTCCGTACTAGCGCTGTCTAAAGCCAAAAGGCGAACGACAGCTGCTAGGTTTAAAGACGCCGGAACACGTCTCTAGCCTAGACCTCTAAATATGTTTCGTTAGATTTCAATGCTGCCTTAGGTTAATTGAATAGATTTTAAAGTTGATCTTCAATTAGGTTTCAGTTTTTAGGCCCTAACGAATGTATTGTTTCAAAAACTCCTAAATGCAAAGCTACATGCCACAGTACACCATTTCGTTCGATGAAAACTAGCTACAGAAGAGTTGAGAGTCTTTACACAAACAAAATGATCGGAAGACAAACAATGAGATCTCTAATGCAACTAATGAAATCAAAAAAATTTCATTCCAATCACTAATTACTAGTAAAATCGAAAAATTTCAATTTGCACCAATTAACCAAAAGCAAAAGAGATTTTTTTTTTGTAATTTTCAATGTTTGATAGCTAGATACACTAAACAAACTGAAAATAAATGGAACAACTTGAGAAACGATATCGAGAGAGCAAAACGAACAAATTTCACTCAATGACACAAGCAATCAGATCTCAAATCGACCAAAGTCTCTCAAAACCAAGAAAAAGACTCAAAGGCTCCAATGGACCGTGTGATCTAGGCCCAAAGCAAGACCAAACGAAATTTGAATGAAGAAACAAGCAATCACCCAAAAATCGCAACAAAACAGTGAACAACTACTAAAAGAATGCAGAGGAGCAATCAGAGAGTTGACTGGATAAACGAAACACCAAAACTCCCAAGGAGGGCTCGATACACAAAGCCACTAGATGCCCTAGGGCTTAAAACGTGAAATCGATAGATAAAAGCAAACAACCAAGGGACGAAGGCAAATTCCCAGTCAAACAGGACCCCAACACACTCAGGTAGTCGAAAAATCAAGAAGAAAAGCACTGACCAGACCTAGAGAGCTCAAAACTAAGAAAACTCAAATACCCTACAGGAGTGGCGCGATTGTAAGGCTGCAACTGGCACCAGAAAGCAATTGGCGCGGGCTATACAAAAGCAACATGCACCAATTGGCGTGACTGTTGGGCTAAAAAGCGTGCCAGTCGAGTTTTTCAGCCAAAAACAAGAAAGAACTACTCCAGAAGCAGATCAATGTAAACTAAGCAAACCAAGAAGAAAAAAACAGCAAAAGAACCCAACCCATAAGGCTAACCAAGCAAGGAAAATCATAAAATAATCAAAACGAGACAATCTAAACAAGACAGTGAAATCTAGACGATCCCCAGTGGAGTCGCCAAATTGTTGAGGAGGTAAATCCCCTCTGCGGACAGAGGCGATCCCTACTAGCCCAGCAGGGGTCTAGCAACAATCATCAAATGTTACAGCGCAAGTTCCTAGTTACGAATAAAATACCAAAGATGGAGGCCTACCTGGAATCCAATGCTATGATCCGTAGAAGAGAGCGTTCCCGTTCCTCAACCTCGGCAGATCACGATCCTCCCACGATCTCCGCGGATGGACACCTGCACATGCAAGAAACAACACGAATACAAGCATAAAATCCAGAATGTGCAACTATATATCAGTCAGAAAGGATATAACTCGTTATTAACATAAGTGAAAATAGAGTGGAACTATAACCGTAATCATTCATTAAATAACAATCAAAAGAGAGTACAACCAATGTTCTGACGCCGCAGTCTCCTTCGGATGGGTCTCCAGTCGTTCACGTCTCGCAAAGCTCGCCGGGGAAAGGGAAAACCTCTCTAGAGTCTCTCGACGATAGTCTCCTTACTTGAGTCGGCCTTAAGGGAAGAAAGAGGGCTCTTACAGCACAAAGGCTCTTGGGAATTTGGAGATTCAAAGCTTAGGCACTTCAAGACTAGCTTGCAATAGAATTGAGCAGGCTTTTATAGATGGGGAAGGAGGGAGTTGGGATCCCTATTATTGTGGGATTGGCCCTATAATGAAGGAAGGTTCCATGGGAGGTGGCAAACCACTTCCTTTCCATGGAACTCCCGCAGCCAAACTTCCCAACCCAAGATAGGCAATGGTTTTTGAGTTTGTTGAAACACAACTTCCGCCATCTTTATTTAAAAAACACTCCTTAAATTGGCTGGCGTGACTGCTACTCTTGGACAGAGCACCAGTTGGCGCGGCCTCTTTGTAGGATTTTCCCCATTGGCGCGAGTGATGAACTGTCTTCCCGCGCCAATGCAAAAGGAGATGTTTTCATGGTTTTTTGCAAGGAGATGTCTTTAGGGCAATTGAAGCTCATGTTTAGAGGAATGCATTGATGATGATTTCAAGGCATGACAATGTTCACAGGTCACAAAATGGGTCCTCCATTGTGCGGGACGGGGAATGGTAGGGACGGTGACAAATTATTTGTTCGACACCAGCTCTAAGGATTTTGTTGGCAGTGGTTTTCCAGTAGAGATGGCCTCCACACTCTTCTTCATGATGTTAGCCACCTATAAAATTTTTCATATCAAATGGTGGCTAAATCATTCTTTAAAGCCTTCAAGAAACAATTTTATTGCCAAAATTGTTAGTTCTTGAAGTCTTATGAAGATAACTTGTCCTTGAGTTAATCTTCACTGCTGTTTCCCTCTCAATTTTGAAAATCTGTTGTTTTCCTAAAGAAAAAGACTAGTGAAGATTCCCATTTTCCCTTGTTTTTTCTTCTCCATTCTCCTTCTCCTTTACATCCATAAAAATCTTCATTTACCTTTCAGTACTTCGAAATTCCCTTTAAACCTTTGAAAATTCCCTTTGAAGGCTTAAAAAACCCTTTTCCCCCTTCTACCGAAAGCCAAAAAATCCTTGAAAATATGTTATTTTGGCTTAAAAAACCCATTTCTTAACTAAGGCCCTAAGCCCCTTTGGCCTTAGCCCCCAGCTCATTTTTTTTGCATAAGACCCAGAGCGGTGACCCACAGTTATGCCCCTTTTGCACAAATCACAATCGAGGTTTTCTTTTCCTCTTGTCACCTTCTGCCTTTAAAAAGGTTTTTGATGCGATTGGCCCCTTTTCTTCTAACTCCCGATTCCTTTGTCTTTACATATAACCCTGAGCCCCGCAATTGGGCGCTAAACACCATAAAAAACCCCTCTCTGAAACAAATTTTCCTTTGTATTTTATAGAAAATTTGATTTTCTTATGTTTCAACGAGACCTGACAGTTTATTGTTTAGTGAATTATCAACTGTTGATCTACTCCCCGATCGACGATCATCGGAATCTCGCATTGGAGTTAAACAAAAAAATCCTTTGTTTTTTCCCTTCAAATCTTTCGATGTGATTAGGCCTTAAGCCCTTTGTGCTAAACCCAAAACCACTTCCCCACCATATAATCCACGCCCAGGACCAAGCGATTAAGTCCCGAGTGCTAATCGCATCAGAGTTTTTTCATTGAACATATTTTAATGGTTATTGCCCCCTTCCAATTGGTCGCCTTGCGATGGCTTCCTAGCCGTCGATCTTCCCCGTCAGGCCCAGATCCGATGGCCCACATTGCTCTATTCATAAGCCGCATACCCGCTTTGGCACCCGTAACTTAATCTCTACCATTGATCTGGTTCTAAGATCAACGGACCTCGTTCAATCGCATTGCAATTTTTCTCTGCACCTTTCCTCTCTCCCCCGCCAATTGGCGACCCCCGATTGGATCTGGGCCATTCATTTCACTCATTTGACGGTCCAGGTCAAAGCTTAACACCATTTTTTAAATTCATGAAACCCCGTTGTATAAAGTTTTTGATGAATATCCACCGTTGATCTCTGCAGATCAATGGCTTGCATTAACCCAAACTCTTCCCACACCTCGCCTCATATTTTATTCCATTAACCCCAAGATTAAATCTGAGCCATTGATTTGTTTCATCGAACGGAGCCAACTCATTTGGGACCTACCACTCCCATTTGATTAATCTTGACCGTCCATTCCCTGATCTAATGGTCCAGGTTAAAACCCCCATGACCCTGCCCCACCTCTTTTCGCTCGTACATCTCATCACCATCGCACTCTTATCTTTGTCATTGGATCTGCCCACCCATCATCCAACGACCAAGGACCCATATCACAAAATATGATTCCGACAGTTAATTCCTAAAAATTACGTGATATGAGTGGTTTTTTAAGGACAAGTGGTGAGCGGCGAGGCATATCACATTTTTTATGAAGATTTTGGAAACCGCTTAAGAGTAGTGTGACACTAGTGGTTTTTATCACTGAAACCACTTTTCCCCATTTCCATTGCATTATCCTATGTGTAATCTCTTCCGTTGATCTTTGAGATCTAATGGCTCAAGTTTAATCTCGCCCTCAGTTCATCGCCCTCCACCCATCCTCCAAGGGACTTCATAAGTGAATCTATGTCGTCGATATTTGTGGCCAATCTAATCTGACAGCCCAAAATCTTTCAGAAACCCCGAATTTCATTTTTACCCTTTGTTAACTCTGCCAAAGGTTTTCACCCTCTTCCTTTGTATATTCTCCCTTTTCGCTATAATGTAGCCCCTCTACATTATATTTCCCCAATCAATCTCGACCGTTGATCTTTGCAGATCAAAAGCCCTGACTTAATCTCCCCACCGTTTATTCAACCGCCTCTCCTTTAACCTCAGAAAAGTAATCCTCACCGTTGGATGCTTTCATCCAACGGCCACGATCTAACCAAAACCTCTGAAGCATTCTGAACCCTTCCCCGCATGAAATTTTCTATTTTTTCTTTATTGTGCAGGTTTAATGGTTTTATCAAATGTTTTAAAAGAAAATTGAAGGCTGGGGATGACGATCCCCCAGGCCTTTATGCATGAAGGAGATCATTCTACAGGGTTTTCCCATCAAATTTTACCGGTGCCTCATGAACACTGGCGACATGATAAGAGCCCTTTGTACGCCTGCACATCAACAAGACACAACAAAACTTAATCAAGCAAAGAGTATCAGTGTTAAAAGATCTATTCACAGCAGAGATGAATAATTGAATATTGTTTATGCAGTTTTGAAGGATTAAGGCCTACTTTCAGAAAATCAAAAGTATAATCCTCTCAATTAAACACAGTTTGAAGAACAAGAGATGGAAACTAGGCCTAATTAAGCCTAACACACAGAATTAAAACAAATTAACATTGTTTAAAGAAAAATAATAATATCTATCAGTCTTAGAAGCCTCCACTGCCACATCAGAGGCTAATTGAATCCTCTCCAACTACCAAAAGCCATCTGCAGCCTCAAAGCATTCAAAAGAGGCATAGTTATTACCAGAACAAAAGATATTTGCCTAAAAGACAGCCAAACAGTTAATTCAACCAAAGGAAATTATTGTAAATTGTCAGCATAGTTATTACAAAGATGAGAAAGAGTTCTAAAGTCAACAAACTCTACTAAGAATATCAAACACTTAATACAAACCCATTAATACAGAGGAAATATGTAAATTCTTCTCCATTGAGCCCCTCAAAGGCCGAGAAGCATTAAACTGTATTAATTGAGCTTATAGATCTTTTCTCTCATCCCACCTCCTCATTTTCCTATAAAATATTCTTGAGGAGCTCATTGTAAAGGGTTGGTTGCTGAACTTTGATATAATGCTTGTGCTCGAAACTTTCTACATGTAAATAGTGTTCAGAGGCTCTTGAAGCTCTGTTTGTGATCAAATAAGTTAGGTCGAGAAGAGAAGATGATTGTTGTACTGAAACATTGGATTTGAAGAATGTAACTGGATTGACATCAATATACAAGCTGATTCTTGGGATCCTGGTCTATATCATTGGTGAAGTGCTTCTTACTGTTACTTGTTTTCCTTTCATGTATGCCATTTTGTCCACTTATTCTATGATAAAGAACAACAAGCATAGAGTTAGGATTTACTATTTGTAGTACCCTTCTCTGACTGATAAGCTTTATCTCAATGTTTTCCTCCAAATTGTGTGTTTAAGAAAGTCTTAATTTAAGTGTAAACATTATCAACGAATTTTAGTTTGCCCCTGTCTTGATGTGCAAATCTTGAAAGGAAGTTCTTGAATGATATTTTCATTATCTGCTAAGTAAAGTTAGACTAGAAAAGTTTATGCTTCGCCCTGTCTTCTAGTTTCTTTCTCCAAAGGTAGTTATGAAAGTTTCCCTAAGAGTATGGTGAAAGCAGTTTAGATTTAAAAGTATCTTATCTGATCTTAGGCTGCACTTTGTTTTTATTATCTATTTCCATCCCCTCTGAAAGTAATTATGTGGATTACTGGATTTTTTGTCTGATAAGTTAGCTTTAATACAAGCTTGTCCAAAGAAGTCTATGGTTAGCCCTGTCCTTTGGTTGGTTTAAAATAGTTACTTAAAAGGCTTTTCTTGTTTGGAAAGACTGATAAATCCTAGTTGAAATTATTGTCTTTTTCCACCCCTTCAACACTTTTATTGTTCCATTCCATAATTTTATCTAAGATATCTTGTGATATAGATGACTTTCCCCTTGGACCACTCTTTAAATTGTTGCACAATTAAACCCTTTTATGACTCCATAGCCCAATGGACTAAAAACCAGCGTCATATCTATCCTATCAGCCAAATCTTGTTCTGATTGCTTATACCTTCACCCCTTTGAAGCTTTTTCATTTTAGGACTTTCCACTCAACTAAAAATCATGCTCAACCATCCAAAACCAAACAAAAACCCTTGTTATTAATAACTAGCCTAATATCATACCCAAAAGCCTTAAAGATAAATCATTCTTTAAACTTATAGAGAGATCCTTCTCTAGATTTAGGAGGGCTAGATCCTAGAATCCCAAAGTGGTTCCAATGTCCTCTCCGCAGTTTTAGCCTCACCAATCTGCTGAAATTACAGGGAGCTAACACATGAAACTCATGCTTGATCCTCTCTGCATCAACTTCAGGCAAAAGTTTAAGCAATAAACCATTGGAATTTTTTCCAATATAAACATTCATTTAAAATGCAATAATCTCTAGCTTTCAACTTTAAAAACCTTGCCTTTGTCTCTGATAAATCGGGAGGAGCATTAAGATTTACAAGCACATACAAGATATCAGTGTACCAAGGTGAGTTTTGGAACTGTTCTTCAACAATGGGAGATGGTAATCCTTCCCGTTCATACAAAGCATCTACCATATTAATTTCAAGGGCTTGTAAGTTAGATTCAGCCATTAATTGTGCTAAGCCTTGACCCTTGATCAGTTTAGTGGGTTTGATTTCCAAATCATACTCTAATATCACAACAATCCACTTGCCTCTTTTACCATCTGGATCTTGTGACAAAATGTCTTTCACCACTATATTAGGCACAAAGGCAATAATATGGGAATGTAAAATATACACTCTGAAATCCTTCAAGGCCTTTACCAAAGCATAGGCCTGTTTTTCCATGATATTATATTTCAGAGGTGCATCTCTTAATGCCTTGATGAAAAATGCAATTGGCTGCTCTTGTCCCTCTGGATTTTTCTGCAATAGGACAGCATCCACAGTATGTTCTGATGCAAAAGAGAATATGAGGAAGTCTTTAGTAAACTCAGGGCTGATTAGAATTGGTGCTCAAGTGAGTGCATGTTTTACCAGTTCAAAAAACGTTTTGGCCTCTACAGTCCATTTAACTCCTACTTCTTTTTTGAGCATATTTATCATGTTCTTAAGGAGTTCTGCGAGGTTGGGTATAAACCTCCTCAAGAAGTTAATCTTCCAAATAAAGGACTATAATTCCTTGATGTTTCTTGGGTGGCTAATTTGCAATATTACCTCAACTCTTTTTGGGTCTATTTTAATCCCCTTTTCAGATATAATATGACCAAGAAGTTTACCTTCTTGGAGACCAAACACTGTCTTTTTGGGATTTAAAGATAGCCCATACCTTCTGCATTTCTCAAAGACTTTTCTCAGATGTTTAAGGTGCTCTTCATCAGTTTTGGAATACACTTTTATGTCATCAAGGTAAATTACAATGAAGTGGCCTATTTCCTCCGAGAATGCAATGTCCATGGCTCTTTGAAAGGTGGCACCAGCATTCATTAATCCAAAAGGCGTTTTCACATACATAAAAGTGCCCCAAGGAGTGGTGAAGGTTGTTTTAAGTTGATCTTCTGGGAGCGCTAGGACCTGGTTGTATCCTGAAAATTCATCTAACAGAGAAATCCTCCTAGAGCCTACTACCCTCTGTAGGATGTGTTCCATTTTGGGTAAAGGGTAATTGTCTTTAAATGAGGCTCTGTTAAGGTTTCTAAAATCAATGCACAGCCTTATTTCTCTTGTCTTTTTCCTTACAACTACAAGGTTAGATACCCAATCTGAAAACCTCACAGGCACTATGATTCCAACTTCATACATTTTCTTAATTTCCTTTTCTACCAGGGGTAACTATACAAGGTTTATTCTGCGCAGCTTTTGCCTAAAGGGTTTCTGTTTTTCTTTCAATGGAATCTTATGTTGGAAAATCTTTGTGTCATAGGCCTTCAAATCCTCATTACTCCAAGAAAAAACATCAAAAAATTCTTTAAATACATCAATGTATTTCTGTTTGATATGTGCTTGCAAAGTTTTAGATAATTTGATCGTTTTAGGCTTGTCTTTGCTACCTATATTGCATTCTTCAACATCAGATTCGGTGTGTTCTATAGTGGGCTTCTTTGCCACATCATTAAAATCAAAGAGGTCTTCAAGAGGTGCTAGTCCTCTTGGTATGTTATTTTCTTTGGACTGTTATACCTCTATGTATTCTTTATCTGTTTTCATGTATTCTTCTGTTTGGTTTTCAAACTCTCTGGTCAACATGTTTATTCCTGCAGTAGGGAATGGTTTTTCTTCATCAGAGGGCTCTTTATCTAGACTATCTTCACTGAGTTTAGATTTTGAATCAGGTAATTCAAACTCATTCCTACAAAGCAAGAAATCCTCTATTTGTTTGTCACCCTCAAATACCTGCCAATATTTTTCATTATGTGGTACTGCTAGTTTGTATTTCATTTGAACAATTTTCTGTTTGTCACTAAGTGGTCTCTGATATGAACTAGCAATGCAGGCCAATCCATTTTCAAGTATGTTTTGACTTCTAGGGACAAACACAAGCTCATATTCAACAAATGTTTTCAATAGATCCATGGCATCATTTCTATATGCCCTTAATCTAGGATGTTTGGCAGTGTACTCTCCATTTATCTGTTTGATGACCAGTTCTGAGTCTCCATGGACAACTATCCTCTTAGCTCCTAGTTTTTTCAATAGATGCAGTCCTAATAGGAGAGCTTCATACTCTACTATATTGTTTGTGCATTTGAATTTTAGCTTGAATGCATGAATCTTAGCATAATTGTTTTCAATATTGTGCAACCATACCCCAGCTCCTGCATTCCTTTTAGTGCAAGACCCATCAAATATCATGCTCCATAAAGGATTGTTTGCAGATTTCTCATCATTTTCACCCTTAATGTATTATTGTTTCTTGAGGTTAGTAGGCTGATGGGTAATCTGCTCTCTACAGTCTTGGTTCTGATTTTCTAACTCTGTAGATTGTTCAGAAGTTTCTCCTTTGTTTTCTTCTGTATCCAGAGATTCCATTATGTTAAGATTTGTGGCCTCTACTCTGTTGTTTAATTTTATATTCTCTAGCTCTTGTTCATCTGTAAACTCATCATTGTAAAGGATAAAAGAGTCTAGATCTGTGTGGACAGAGTAAAGAGGGGAATTTTCTTGTTTCTCTGGGCTGCTTACCATGAATTTCATGTGTGCTTCCCTATATAGTCTTCTCAGTTGGCTAAAAACAGGGATACTGGCATATGTCATGTCCATTTGAATTGTACCTTGTAGCTTAGAACCCCATGATCTTGATAGAAACATGCCATACTTAGGAGGTACATTAGCCACTACAACATCCATTACCATGCATTTGGCTGGGATTTGGGTCAAATTCACACAGAGATCTTTAATCAGACCCAAACACTTCACTCTGCTAGAGTCAAAAGAGTATAAATCCTTATATGGTTTGGTTATCTCTAGGCCTAATTTTTCCATGATCACTTTTGGCATGAGGTTTTTTGAAGCCCCTAAGTCATGCATAGCATTGTGTAAGATTTTGTCATGGATATTTAGACTGATATAGAAAGGAGGCACTACTCCTTCCTGAAATTTCCCTTCGATTTTTGGGCTAAACAAGAGAGCTAGTTGATCATCATTTAAGTTGACAGAGTCACTATTTTCTCCTAAGTTTAAAGCTTTCAATATTTGACATTTATATGCATCTTGGGTGGCCAAATCAGTGAGAGGAACAAAAATTTTTATTTTGGCAATATCACTTTCTAGATTGAAAGGAGACTGACTCTTTGAAATGTTCAATTATGTCTTGTTGGTCACTGTTTGATTGGCAAAATTAGCTTGCTGATTTTCACTATGTACATTGGTTGAAACTATTTTTCAGGAGCGTTAGCTACAATGCTAGTGCTGTTGGTTTCTTGACTTGGTTTATCAATGGTTTGGATGTCTTTGTCCTTGTTTTTGCCATAACTCTCAGCTGTTGTTTTGTTGCTTTCAGCAGTCCCTTTAGGAGTCTTTTCAGGTCTTTTCTTAATAGTGATTTTAGAGGTTTTTGGTTTGGGAGTGTCTATGTTCTTTTTTCTTCTGAGATCATATTTTTCTCAGACTTGCATGATGGAATTCTCGAATCCTAACCTATAGTCTTCAGATTCTAACCCTGCCTCGTCCCAATGTGTGTATGAAGTCGGGTTATCCTCTGTGAAAAAGGTGTGATCTTGGTTATCCACTTCCATCATGTTTATAATAGTTCCCTCTGATTCTTCTATTATTCCCTCATCTTCATCAAGGAAATTATCTTGGAATGGAGGTATGATTTTATGGTCTGAATCCCTTTGTTTATTTGGAGGAGTGTTTCTCCTAAAGTTTTGGTTCTGGTTTTGAGACTGATTTCTATTCTGATTACTGACTTAGACCACCATTTTCTCCATCATTCTTTATAGAATATTTATGTTTTTGGCTAGATCATCATATTTGGGATCATATGTAGAAGTTGTGGTGTCCTCCCTATAGGTTACCTTCTTTTCAGACCTCATCCTAGTTCTTTTTTCAATTAAGTTCGCCTCTACACTCACAACTCCTTTCTGCATATCTTCCAGAGTTGTATAGTATCTCTCCCTCATTTGATAGGCCATGTCAGCATCGAAACCATCAGGGTATTTCACTAAGGCCATTCCTTGGGGAGGTTTCATATGGGGTGGGAGAGCATTGTAGACATTGTTAAACCTGGTGGAATAATCATGAACACTCTCCCCCTGATTTCTTTTACGATTTTTATACTCTGCTAATATTTGTAGAGGGTTGTTTTTTATTTCCCACTTGTTTATAAAAGCTTGATTTAAAGAGGGAAGGTCATTGATGCTATTAGGATTTAAGCCTTTAAACCACTTTTTTACTTCTCCTCCTAAACTTTGAGCAAATATTCTCATCTTAATGGTCTCATCTTCTATCTCCATATAATTAAAAGCATCCTCCATCCTATCTACATGATGTTGAGTTGTGGTAGATTATTTTCCAGTGAAATGGGGAATTTTAGACTGATAGTCATTAGGTAAAGGAGCCAAAGGTTGTGGCAACACTAGGGGAGCATACCATGTTGCCATGATAGTGTTCTACGGAGGGAAAGGAGTGGCTTGGACAGCAGGTATGTGGATGACAGAAATGCTTGGACCAGCAGCAAACCATTGAGCAGTTTTAGGGTGAGAGAGACCCAAGTTATGAATGAAGTGGATGTCAGGAGGTGTTTATGGAGGGGTTTCTCTATCACTAATAGGTTGACCACTAGGTGGTGGTGAACTTGGGGGCTCAAATTCTGTCTGATCTATACCACTGAATGACTTAGCTCTTGGTAAATTACTTGGTATATCTAAGTCAACTTGAGTATATAATAGAGCTGCAAGGTTTTCAGGTGCTGAGTTATCTCTATGAATGGGTCTGACAATAGTTGGATCCTTAGATGTGAAAGACTTCCTAAGAATTCTCTCTGGATTGTCAACTATTTTAGGATGATTTGGACCAGGATAAGCTCTGGTATGGATTGTTCTTGAAGCAAGTATGTTAAGTAAAATAATCTTTAAGAGGTAGATTATCGTTAAACCAAGAAGCTTAATCCTACATGTTTCCTTTAATATGGATGATGTTGTGATGAGACTGGTCTCCCAGTGGAGTCTTGAGAAAACAGAGATAATCAACAGGCCTACTGATCACCAGTGGAGTCTTTTGGTCATTTAGGAACTGTGAGTCGCTAGGTGGAGGGTTTAAAGTGTTTCAAGAAGATTTACTATCCACCACAATGATTGACTACCAAATCAAGGCTAATTTGGTCTTATTCCCCAATGGAGTCACCATTATGTTATGGTTCCTGTGATTTGGCAGATTTTGCAATACCAAATGACAAGAAAACATCAAACCACTTTGGGATCTCAGGATCTAGCCCTCCTAGATCCAGAGAGGGATCTCTTTATAAAGGTAAATAAATGTATATCTTTGATATTCAATTTAAGGTGTTAGGCTAGTTATGGAGCGCAATGGGTTTATGTTTTGTTTGTTTGTTTGTTTGGAAAACATGAAAGAAGGGTTCAATGTAAGGTAAAGGGATGAGAAGAGAAGGATTTTTGGCAATGGGGAGGTAATTCAAAGATAACAAAAGACCATTGGGAAATGGGGTCATAAAAGGGTTTACTTGCAATTCAAATATCCAAGGCTTTCAAAGGGCTAGTCATCTATATCAGAGGATCTATTAAGATGATAGTATGGGATGAAACAATAAGGAAATGAAAAGGAATGACAAGGAAAACCTTCTAAGGTGACCACTTCGGAGTAAGTCTAGGGATAGGATATGCCTTAACCTCTATGATCTAAACTCCTAATGAGGCTAACTCCGAAGACAACAATCCAGCAGTCCTCCTGACTACTTTTAGACAATAGAAAACATTTAAGTTTAACACAGAGTGAAACCTAAGATCAGAGAAAGACTTTTAACCTTCTCTGCTTTTGGCATTCAAATCAAAGGGATCTTAGAAAGGCTAACTGTTGGAAAAGGAGCCTAGGGGGACAAGGCTAACTCTAAACCTCCCAGTTTCCCAATTCTTCAGCCGAAACCAAGCAAGAACATCTAAGAAACAAAATTTAAATTCATACATCAGTAAGCATGGAAAAACCAACTTCTATACTAATTAAATTATGTGGAATTAGTTTCTTAGATACACAAATAGCAGAAAACGTAAAGATAAGAAAGCGCAGGAAGCATTAGGGTACTTGCAACAGTATATCCTAAGCTAAAATTACTGATTCTTATCATAGAAAATGAAACATGATGTATAATAGAGGGAAAACAATAACAAATATAGAACACATCACCATTGATTTAGATTAGGATCCAATGAAAATGCTTGTCATATTAAAAGAGAAAAACCAGTCACATACATCCTTGTCCAATAGCTTGATATCATCCAGAAATTATCTCCCAACCTATTTACAACTACTACACATAGAACTCTAACTCAGTGAAACAGCTTACAATCATTTTTTTTTCAATATCAAACCAACTAACGTTTACAATGTATTTCTCATGAGTTCTTATAGTTGAAAGAGCGATAGTAGTGGTAGATAGGATTTAAATGATTCATTAAAACAGAGGGAGAAGTGTCTTTTGAAGCCCATTCTGTTTTAATATCTTTACATTGACTTTTAGTACTCTTTAGATGAATTGAGGGTCTTCGTCAGCTTGATAATAACTCCAAGGGTATGTTCCATGAAGTACTTTCTGGCTTTAGTACTCTGTTTTTACTCTGAGACAAGAAATGCGAAGATTTTTCTTTCGGGTATTCCATGCTTCATAACTAATTCACTAACTGTTTTTAGGACTTCTTGTCAGTATAGTAACTACTCTGGAGCTTCGATGAGGATAGAGAATGGGTAGTAGTGATTTGGTCCTTATTTCAGTAAAAGGAATGTCCTGCTGATATATCCTTTGCGCTGTTGTGACCAATGATTTGCATTTAATCTGTTCTGACTGTGGATTTGGCTTCTTAATATTTAGTATTATACTTTTAACCCTTCTTAGTAATTTCTTCCTCTGCGATCTTGGCTCTGTGATGGTTTTTCACCATCACTGTAACTATGAAAACAGTGTAAATTCATCACCTTTGAAACCTACAAAAAACGAGAAAATTGTTATAAAAACCAGGGGTACTGAGGTAGGCTGTTTCTGAGGCTCATGGGGGTGAAAGAGAAGTCAATGGAAAAGGTGTATACAACGGAAAAATGGCTGAAAAACCATGGTGGAAGGTGAAAACAAGTTAAATTAGATCAATCAACGGTGATCCATGGTTGAGATTTGTCGATGTATTCATTTGGGTGAATGGAAAAGGATGGGGCGAGATTAAATGTGGGTCGTTCGATTGGAACAAATCAACGGCAAAGATCTTTTGATGGAGTCATTCAGGAGGTTAGATGGTGGATAAACAAATGGAAGTGAAATTAAGTCAAGACCGTCCGATCTCACGGATTGACGGCTGCGATTAAAAGACAAAGTTGTGTTGCAGAGGGCGGTAAGGCAGAAAATCGGAGTTGTATTCGCAAAATAGAATGGGGGGTAGGCGGTATTGCCTAGAACAACATGATTCCATAAAAAAATTGACACATGGATTCCTGAAACCACTTATATCACGAAATTTTGAAACGTTAAGCTTTGGGCACAAAAATTACGCGATATCAAATGGTGACGGTTGGATCTGGGGCCTCAGATCCAACCGTGTGGAAGAAACGCAATAGGCAGCAATGTGTGCGAGCGGAACAAATGGTGGGGTTTATTTAGGACCGTTAGATCTACGGATCAGATGGTTGAGATTAAAAGAGAAAGCGGCGTTTTGAATAGGGTAAGTGAATGAGCAAAAATATGGGAGCCGTCAGATCTATAGGAAAGGACGGCGCAGATCTAATCGGCGGTCAGCGGATCAGCGAAAGGGAGAAAGGAAAATTTGAAGTGCGATGAGATCCTGGCCATTGGTTCTTGTGGATTCAACAGTCATAATCAAATCGGGGAATCAGACCATCGAAGATGAACAGTGAACATGACTTTGGATTTCTGATGTGCGATTAAGCACTGGCCATCCGATCTGAATGATGATCAAGAGTGGAGATTCAATCGGAGGTTAGGATGGTGAAGGGCTGTGGGCGGAGTGCGATTAGATCCTAGCCGTTGGTTCTTATGGATTCAACGGTCCAGATCAAATCAGCGGGCGCGGGTGATGAGCACAGAAAAAAAACCAATGGAGCGATGCAATTTAGCACAGACCGTCGGATCTAACTTGATCGATGGTGGAGATTGAATTCGGAGGTCAGGAGGAGAAAGGCTCATCGGATCATAAAATTGGAAGAACAAAGGAAAATTCGGGAAAGGAAAACTCTGATTTCTATTAGTGATAAGGGCTTATGAGAGGAGCATGATTAGATCTTGGCTGTTGATTCTTATGGATTTGACAGTCCAGATCAAATCGGGGGATCGGCATCAGAGGAGACAAGGAAAAGGGAACAAAGAGACAGGAATTCCCAATTGTGATTAGCAATAAACGCCTGGTTATGGCTCCGAGTTATGTGCGGAAAAGGGACTAGGGCCAAGGTCGAAAGGGGCTTAAGGCCTTAGTGTAAAAATGGGTTTTTTGGGCCAAAAATGAAGGTTTTGCGGGTTATTTTGGCTTTCGATAAAGGGGAAAAGGGGTGTTTTAAGCCTTTAAAAGGGGATTTTAGAGGTTTTGAGGGATTTTGGAGGCCTTTAGAGGGAAATGGGGGTTTAAAAGATGAAAATAAGGCTTTATGAAAATGAAGGGAAATAAGTGAAAATGGGCAGTCTGAGAGGCCTTTTGAAAACAGTTTCTTTGGTGAATCAGCATGGTTTTAAGATGGAAACAGAAGTGAAGATTTTTTTTTTAAAGATAGAAGGCACATGGAGGCTTCAAGAATGATAGATTTACAAAGGAAATGTCTCTCTTGAAGGCTCAGAAACCTATTTAGCCACCTGTTTGCTTTGAAAAAATATTATAGGTGGCTAACAGATTCTATTTGCCTACATTTGATGGATCTTACTCAAGCACTATTAACGCTTGGAGGAAAGAGTTAGATACATTTTTTAGGCTACATCCTATGGCTAAAAAAGAGGTTGTCTAGATTGCAGCACTTCATCTTCAAAGTGAAGCCAATGATTCGTGGTTTGGTCACATGAAGCATGCAAAGGTGACTAAATATTCAAATTTCTTTCACAAGTTGAGAAGGAAGTTTGAAGTGAGAAAACCAGATATGTGTCACAAAGAGACATTTCCTAAGGAAAAAAAGGAGGATGTCATTCTTCTCACTCTGGACAAGGGGTCACTACATTCACTACCAATTTCACAAGTACTTGCATCCGAAGAAGATACACTTGCAACTTTGAAAGATAGTCTTGAGCTCTTGACATATAGAGTCCCATGCATGATTCAGGAGATGCATGAGGAAGAGGAGGAAGATTCCAGCACTAGTACATTGATAGAAGAGTAGCCATTGTTAGTATGATTCTTTCGTCGTAAAAGATCACTTTAGCTATGCATATCAAGTAGCCCTAACATCAAGTATGGTTGCAAAATATCTTTAAGTTTGCTGCATAAAATTAGATCTAAGCATAAAAGACATTAAGCAAATAAAATATACAATGGCTCCATGCATCCAATGAACAAGACAAGAACAATGTATAAAAAGAATCTTATATTATATTAAAGAATGGGGCGCCTGAGAGGAAAACAAGAAAGGTGTTTTCCAGTTCTCCTCAGTGGGATGGGTTCTTGGAAGTCCTCAGTGTTTCAGATCTAAAATTCCTCTCTTTGGTTAATGTGGAAAACCCTAACAAACATGGAACTCAATGGGAGTTCAAAATGCAAACAAATGGAAATGGTGACCAAGAGTAGATCTAGTGTGATCTAATACCATGGAGGTAACTAATGAATGGGGAAAACCCTTCTATTTATAACAAAATATTGGGGTGTTCTAGAACTTGGTGCATGAATAAAATATTATTAATCACATTCTAGAATCACTCTTTAGGAATATTTTATTATATTTGTTGGAGGGAAAAGGGTTTTTGACTTGGGTCAATTCCTTTATTTATAAATAACAAATAAATAAATGATTTATTTATTATTTAAGGGAGATGAGGGGAATATAATTAAATAAATAATGGTTTATTTAATTAATTAAAAATGATTTAGTCAAATTTAACTAGGAATAGTATTTAAATAGTGATTTAAATAACTTATTCTTAGGAAATAATTAAATAAATAATGAGTTATTTAATTGATTACCTTGTTTTGGGTTAAATATGACCAAGAAATATAAACAAATGTGGTGAAAGAGATTTTACTTGGGGTAAAATTGGTCTTACATGGTGTACTTGGGTTCGTCTAACGATAATGGGTTAGATGACCAAAAAAATGGTGTAACAGATTGCCCCCCGATGTACGAGTGTTAGGAGCAAATCGTATGACCGAAGTACGTTGTAAGAACTGAATCACGAAACAGTAAGATAGAAATGAAAGAGAGGAATGTAAGGTAATCTAAAGTGGTGGAGGACTAGACCCTGAGGAGACGAGACTTACAGGTGCAACAAGTCTCAAGTGTATGATGTGGTGCCAATGTGAAAGGCGGCGGGGGAGGCATACCTATGCCCGCTAAGACAATAGTACAAAGAATAAGGCACTTGGAAAACCACGGAACGCGATATTAAAACCAGTGCTGGCCTAATCATGAGCCAGAAATCAATAATGATGAATCCCACATACATGCGATGCCTGGAATAATCGTCAGGACTTATACAATGATATGGTAGTACATGAGATACTAATATACCCAAATGCCCCCTACACACGGGGAAGGGCTCGCGAAATTGGACCGACACGTGCAAATCGAAGAGGTGCTGCAAGCGACTGAGGCTGATATCATCAAATGAGAGGAGCTGCATCAAGTGTTGGAATGAAGAAGTCATCCGGGTATGTGGGGGGCTACCTGCAGGGCCACCCCCTCTGGAGGGTTGAGACATCTCACACACACCCGGGTATCACCAATAGCTGCTGCTGCATCACTGAACCGTCAAGTGTATAGATCACGATTAGGCTGAAAAGAGCTCGAACCAAGGTACACTGGCCCCTAGACTTGACTTCTGGATTAAAGGAGCTGATGTTGACAGAAGTAGGTCCACAATGGGTGAGGCAGGAAGGGAACCCCAACTAAGGCACGAGAGAAAATAGTGGAGTGACGAACAGACGAACACTAATGATGATGAAAATGAGGGATACTAAGTGGTGGATGGATGACTTCCCTTGTTAGAGCATAAAAAGCAGGGATGGCTTGGCAGTGACTGACACAATATCAGGAGGGATAGGGAACAATGGGACTGAGGGCCATACTATGCAACACGAGGGAGGGACCAAGAAATGAAGGATGGAGGACTATAGCGAGATAAAAAGGGACGCGAGATAGACTCCATGACTGATGATGACTCAACTCGGATGCTCTAAACAAGGGCGACTCGATGGTGCTACCACACAGTAATGGTCCGATGGGGAACCATAAAAACATGAGTACAAGAGGGTATCTCATGACGAAAATCAACACAAACAAAGACAAGTAAGGAGGAAAAGTGGTGCCCCCAGGTACAAGTGTTGTAAGTGAAGAAATTCAACTTTGAGGAGAGATGAAAAGGTCCTGCATGGACAAAATGTGTCCTGGTGAAGTATGGAGACATGAAAAACGAACAAACACCCATTTGAGTGCTCGGTGAGAGATTTCCAACGGTGTAGACGGTTTGTCAAACGGGGCTACGGTTTGGTCGCAGCGGGCGAAAGAAAAAATAGGGGTTTTTTTCTAATAGGGTGTTTTCCCTCCAAAATCATTCATTTGCTTGTGGAGCTGTGGTGAATGTGGAGAGGAGAGAAGGCCCTAGATCTTGCGGTGATCATAGCGGACAAACCGACCAGTGGAATTGCAATCCATCAGTTGCAGGTTAGAGGCCTAATCCTAAGCTTTGTTTTTGATGGATTGAAATTTTAGATTAGGGTTTAAAATTCCAGAAACTGTCTGTACATCCTCATTACGGTCGGGTCACACTTTTTGGGGCAAAATCTGTGACCTGGGACACAGGTTTTGGCCTGAAAAGTGCGACCTGGCCCAGGTTTTTCCCGAAAAGTGTGACCTGCTAGGTGTGGGAGGTTTCAGTGCTGTTATGGGTTGAGATTCTATTTTGGTGAAAGATAATGCAGTTTTGTTGATCTGGATGATGACAAAGATGATGTTTTTATGCAGATATGGAAGATATACGAATAAAGTGGAGAGAGAGAGACTTGGGTGCACTACGGACGGAGATCCGGGCGGATCAGGGTGTCCGTCATGCACTGGCTAGACATGGGGTTCTGAAATTTTTGGAGAACCCTTTGATCAGGGCTGGAGAGCCCTTGTTGGCCCGGATTATCAGTTATTGGGATCCGGATCAGGAGGCGTTTGTAGTGCAGGGGCATAGGATCGAGTTGACGGTCGAGGATTTGTATTTCTTGATTGGTCTCCCACCGTTGGGGATGGTGGGAAATACGCAGCCAGTGTTACCACGGGGGTGTAACATTATGGAGTTTTTGGAGCGACATTGTTGACCGAGTGTTCGAGTCAAAGGGACTCGGATATATATTGGGGGGCTAGAGAGGTTGGAGACCCGGGCAGTGGCCGCAGCAGTGTTGCGGATCTTGGGCAGTCAGGTGCTCCATCACATCACTGGAGGGCAAATGATGATTGTAGAGAGTGTGTTGGGTGGGACCTACTATGGGTGGGCCCAGATGATGTTGGTGTCACTGAAACGATAGTTGTCATTATGTAAGCGGCAAGTGAATCATGATTGTGCATATGGGACAGTATTGTGCTCTTTCTTCTTTGAGAAGATCCCGACCTTATGACCTCGTATACAGTTGCCTGATGGGGGCCCGAGAGAGCCCCGGATGTGTCGGTGGGGACGACTACTGAGTAGAGGAGGAGGAGGGGCGGTCGGGAGGGTGTTTCAACCAGAGTTATTTGCCCATTGGGACCAGATGCCGTTATACATAGACGACTATCCCTATAGTGGGATGAGTTATTGGGGAGATCCAGACTTGCCACTGCCACCTGGTCGAGTAGGGGACCAGATGGTAAGTGACAAGCAACTAATCTGTTATGTTCCTTTTTATATTTTGTGACTAGTATTCATGGTACTAATCCTTATATTGTTTGCGATGTAGATATAGCTCCGGTGAAACTGGCCGGATATATGGGACGACCAGCAGCAGCAGGTGCTATAGGCGCAAGTGGATCGAGGACAGGACAGAATGAAGAGATGGCCGCACTAGTGGAGGACCTCTGTCGTAGATGTGAGGGACTGCTGACTGGTGTGTCGGAGTGTGGATGATAGGATTTAGACGACCGATACATAGAGCTATGTATTGGGCTCCCCTCGGAATGGCGAGGGATCATGCAACGCATGGCAATGGCCGGGCAGACGGTGCGTGATCTACGAGCTGTGGGAGCAGAGCCGTTGGCTCAGGATCCTCCGGAGAGTGACTAGGTGTGGGGCAGGTGGTGCCCCCTAGTAGTGATGTAGGGGCAAGTGGTGCTCCCCATTTTTGTAGTAGTGGTTTTTGTAACATGCTATGGGCATGTCATATGTTTCAAAGTATATGAACTTTAAAACACATGTTATATATATATGAGTTTTATGTGTATTTTGTGGACACTATTGTCTTATGTGTGATAAATTCCAGTCTAGAACATGGTTTGCGATTTGATCAACGTAGTGATTGTGACTTCTAGGGATGTGGTTGAATGAAATAAATCTAAATTCCCGTATCAAAAGTCTCACCCGTAAATATTGTCTAAACAGGATAGGATTATGCACACAGTAGACACCATTAAGTTGTAAGACAATAAGCAGGGAATCTAAATAAACTTGCAGATGGAAGATGTGATGGGAGAGAGCGTCAGCTAAGAGACCACGAACGGCATCATACTCGGCCTGGTTATTGGTGGCGGTGCCAATGCAGACCCCATTTGCAAGAACAAGGGTATGCACAGGGTTAAAGATGGCCCAGGCGGCTGAGGCGAGGTTTTGGGAATACCGACTCACACCATCGACGTAACCAATGTAATGAGTGGACGAGAGGGTCGAGGGAACAGCATCACAAGATAAGAGAAGTGAGGAAGATCGGGGACTTGTGTTGTGACGTACATCATAGAGACAGATGGGAGTATCGGGGTTAGGTGAAGAGAGGGGAAGGTGGTGGAAACCGCAAGAGGCTGCAAAGCGACCGAGATCATCGTTCATGGAGGAAAGGTGCAGAAATGGGTCATTAGGGGAGATGACAGAAGAGAAAGTAAAAAGATGGTCAAAAAATGAAGAGCCCAAGAATGGCGCTGAAGGGGGATCAGATGAAAAAGGCGGAGTGGATACAGAGGGGATGTACTCTGAGGGTTGGGTGGATGATGATAGGTACAAGAGAGGAGTAGTAGATTCGGACATCTCGACATCAGGGGGAGGGATGTCAATGGTGGCTGGAGGATCCTCGAGTAAACTCGACGCATACTGAGCAAGGATGGGCGAGGAGGATTGTTTCTGTTCCACTTCATACTCGCGAATGACCTCTAAAGAGGTGCAGTAATGCATGAGGTGAGGACAATGGTGAGAATAATGGCCATGGACACCACATAAAGCACAGGGTTTGTTGGTGCGAAGGGCCTTTGGGTTCTTGGTTATGGGGGCAGAGGAAACAGAGGTTTTCGGGGCTGACGATTTAGGGAACGTGACTTTGACCATGGGTTGGATACGGGGCAACTCAGGACAAGTATGGGTGGCGTGACCGACAACATCACACAAAGCGCAAGGCTTGGTGGGTGGAGGGGGAGTAGGATCGAGAGCGGTGGCTTTGTCTTTGGTCCCCCCTGTGAGTTTTTCTTTTCTTACCCGTAGCAGTCTCAGCATGAGGAGGGTTGTGCGACGGGGCTAGAGGTACCGTAGCGGTGGGAGGAGCAATGGGAATCGGTTGAACTGGTGTCACAACAATGTATGGTTTAGGGTGGCCGGGAGGGGTTTCGGTTGGAGGAGTAAGATACCATACCGGTATGCCCAAAGTTAAATTAGGTAGGGAAAGGGTGGCCATGACAGGAACCGAATAGACGCCAGGGGGAGGGCCAAGGAAACGGATTTGACCGGCGGAGTAATGGCCAGGAGGGATGGTTCCTAAATGGGGGGGGGGGGCGGAGGGAACTGAGGCGGTAGGATAAGGAGGTTCCGGGGTGTGAGGGGGAGGTGAAGGACCCGGTGGGAGAGTTTGAAACAGCTGAGGAGAAGGGCTAGGAGTAGGGTGAGTCGGATGAGGTGGAGGTTGTTGACTAGCCGGAGCAGGTTGCGGGAGGGCAGCCTGAGACGATTGCATCATGAAAAAATTCGCCGAGCTAGGATCAGAGATAGGAGGAGGGGGGGGACCGGGGAAGGTGCCAGCAAAGAGGATTCTTTGTAGATGCCAGGGGAGACACTGGTCAAAGAATCGACAATTTTCTTATTGGTGACAGTAGAAATGGTGGACCCAGGTGAGGTCTGAGATTTAGGTTCATGATACGACAACTGGTCAATGGTGATGATCTTGCCATTATGAGGGAAAAAAATCTTGCGGTGGACTGCGGATGGGACGGAAGACATGGCATAGGTGTAACTATGCCCCAAAAGGATGTTGTAGTCGAGAGGGGCATCGATAACTTCAACGTCGACACAGACAGTCTTACTGGCAAGGGTGATAGGGCAGTTACGAAAAAGACCAATGGGTTGGGAGGCATGGCCATCCCACGCACGAAGGGTGATGGTGGAAGGGGCCAGCTCAGGGGATCTGAGTTGTTTCCAAACCGAAGCAGACATTACACAGGTAGATGCCCCCTCATCAATAATACATCGAGTGACATTGGCATTTCAGATTTTGACTGGGATTTGGAAAGCAACTGAAGGAGGAAGAGGGGGATGGTCTGACTGACGGGCGTCGAAAAAAATTAATAGGTCATCATCAGGATCTACAGCACCCACGGCAGATATTAGAGATTTCTTTTGAGAAGGACATGACTGGAGGAGTTCCAGTGTTGAAATGGCAGCTGGAGATTGCGCCAGATCATCTACTATGTTGTAGGAATGGGCAGCCCGACCAGAAGCAGCATTTCGGTGTAATGGACCTTAGGAATTTTTGTGTGAACCTCAACTTTGGGTGGAGGGATTTGTAAGGGACCATTGGGTGTCGATAGAGGCTCTGTAGAATTTGATGATGGGGACTCAGAGACAGACGGTACGGGAGGTGGGGAGTATTGATGAGACCGAGTTTGAAGGTTAAGGTCAACAGTGAGAGGTTGGTCAGAGGACATCATAAGAATCTGGAAATTGGAAGAACCAGAAGGAAAAGGTTGAGTGGATGCCGGGGCATGAGGGGATTGAGTAGCCACAAATCCTTGTTGAAGGAAAGGATCGGTAAACACAGCGGGCTGAGAGGTAGAAGTAATGGGGGGGACAGGGGTAGAGGATTGTTGTCCCCGAATGGTGGCCTGAGACTCCCACATCTGTCACATCTGTGGTAAGAGGGGACAATCGTGAGTGTTGTTGAGTCTCAAAAGTGTTTTCCATATTCGTACATATTTCCATTATGTCATAAACATTTAGCTCTTATTTCATAGCCATCTGACCTAAAACCCTACATCAAGTAACCATTTTCATAAATATATGGGTTAGGATCCTTGTCTTCCAAAGTTATTTATTTTATGTATTTAAAGTGAATTTATGATTAGAAACTAGAAATTAACATACTTTCATATATCTATATATGTGTTATGAGTTTTGTGACATGTGTAGGTCAAAAGGAAGCTTCTAAAAGACCTTTATGTGGCCTCCCAAAACTAAATTCGAATTTGAGTGGAGAAGATCATGGGATCATGAGGACATGTGTCTCATTTCCTTTTTGTATTGAAACTCTAAGAAGATATGTGTCTCATTTCTTATTTGTGTTGAAACTCTAAAAATACATGTGTCTTATCATTTCCTATTTTGATTGTAACTCTAGAGATGGAGGGAGAAGATCATGGGATCATGAGGACATGTGTCTCATTTCTCATTTGTGTTGAAACTCTAAAAAGAAATGTGTCTTATCATTTCCTATTTTGATTGTAACTCTAGAGATGGAGGGAGAGATTCATGGACTCCCATTAATGAGATAAATTCTCATATTTTGTATAAATAGGAGAAGCTTTCTCCTATCATGGGTAGTAGTGAAAAAATAGGAGAAGGAGAGAAAGGAATAGAGAGTGTTTTGTAACAAAGCTTAAGATGGAATGGGATGTAGATTTGTGAGTTTTTCAATAAAGAAGTTCAGTTCTTTGATGTTGTTTTGATTACAACTTTAAGGAGCTGGAGAATTTCACCAAATTGGTAGCAGAGGGCCCCTGCTATTCAAGGAGGTTTTGCATGTTTTCTAGATAAGTCATTTTCAATTATGTTTTGTCATATTTCCTTACTTAGATTTCTTTCTGAAATCATAGCTTTTAGCATTATTTTTCATGTCATTTGCTTAGATAAAGGATCCTCATGATATTGCAGTTAGTCTCTTTCTCAAGCTCTTCCAATACATCTCTATTAAATGAATGGGATTCAATTGTGATATTTTGAGTTATTAGCATTTCATTTTTTGTTATTTAGTTAAAAAGAAGATCCTCATTTGTCAGATCTATTTAGTGTTTACATTATATTTCTTTAGGCAGAGTCAGTAAGAGGGCCAGAAGCTTCTGGTTTCATCCTTTCTGGTAAAGGTGAAATAGCCAGTAAAATCTCCTACTGTCAATCTCTGTATAAGAAATATTTTGTTCACACAATTTCAGATCAGATTCCTCATTATACTGTAGTTAGTCTCTTTCAAAAGATTTTCCAATAAACCTCTAATTCATAAATGGGACTAAGTTGTAGTATTGTGAGTTATTGATTGTTTTGCTTCATTGAATATCCTTATCACATTATGATTAATCTCTTTCACAAGCTCTTCCAATAAACCTCTAACTCATGAATGAGATTTAGGTGTAATGTTATAAGTCGTTTCAGCATTTCATAGGAGATCCTTACTACATTATAGTAATATTTTTCTCAAGCTCTTCCAATAAACTTCTATCAAATGAATGAGATTTCACTATGATGTTTTAAGTTACAGTTTGTTTCAGCATTTCCTTTTATGTTTTAGGAGATCCTCATTGCATTAAAGTTAATTTTTTTCACAAGCTCTTCCAACAAATCTCTAACTAAATGAATCAGATTAAGTTGTAGTGTTTTGAGTTACTTTTCATTTCATGAATGTTCATTTGAAAGCTAGGATATCCATGGATTAGAATGCTCTGTTTTTCATCATTTTCCTAATTAGGGATAGAATTTACACTCTATTTTGAGTCTAAGGTTTCCTTTTCTTTTCTTTTTGACATAGATTTGATTTCATCTTTTGAACATAGAGTAGCGTACTAAGTACTGAAAATACAAAACCCCCAAAAACAATAAGAAAAACACATACAACGAAGTAAGGAAGAGGTCACTTAGGCACATATAGTGCACCACACTTCATCAGTTTACTAGCCCTGGTTGATAATTTATGTTAGCAATTTAGGACACTAAATTGAATAGACAATTGTAGTGACCGAAAACACCGCAACATGAACAGGGCTTATTTGTGTGAAGCGGCCTGTCCTGCTTGGGGTGGGAGCCCTGGGGCTGGGTAGTGGTGTTAGGGTCAATACTAGAAGGATTGGGTCCACGATTACCAGAGGCGGATGGATTTCCTGTCCTCCACCGTTGAGAAGGAGGAGGAGTAGTCGCACCGTGTTGCGCAAATACGTGCCCTGGAGGGGGTAGTAAGTGCGGCTGTGGGGGTGGAGGAGGCAAGGGAGCGGGAGGTCCAAATGCTGGAGGAGCTGGGACACCAGGCTGCGGATAAGGGTAAGGGTGAGAATGGGCAACATTGAGTTAAGCAGGAGAGTGGGAAAAAGGAGGAGGCATGCCAAATCCTGGATACATGTTACTAGGATGGGGAAACGTGTTGGAGGTGCTGGCCCCACTGGGAGGAAAACCATAGGGCATAAGAGGTGGAGCAGAGGTATGATACATGGCTCCGATGATACCGTCAGCAGAGTGAGAGGTCCCAGAGGCGTTAGTGCCCCCGGGCTTGGGGAGATCATGAAGGACAGTATAAACATAACCATACTAGGCATAGATAAGGTCATATTTTAAGGCGATTTGAAGGGCGGCTTCTTCGGTTTGGGGGAAATGGGAGGTGACATATTTTCCAATGGGAGGTAAGAGAGAGCGAAGGAACCAATCCATGTAAACTCGATCTTCAAAGGGGGGAGCACGGCATAAGCTTCGTCTTCGTCGCCACTCTTGGACATGAGCGGAGAGATGCGTTGAAGAGGATTGATGAAAGGAGGTCAATAGTTCAGTGCCAGTGTCGTATCGGAGAGGGAGCTGGAAATAAGACAAAAAGGCTTGGGCAATGTTTGCAAAAGTGGTATGGGAAGAGGTGGCTTGATCAACATACCATTTGGACGCTTCGCCGGTAAGGGTGCGTTGGAATTAACGAAGACGAATGGAGTCATTGGTGATGGAATTAGAGGAGCACCACATGTGGAAAGATTGGATATGATTGGAGGGATCTTCACTAGCAAGGCCTTTGAACTTGGGAATGTCATAGGGAAGATTGGTTGGCATAGCAGGCCAACTGACATCGTGGCGGATAGGATCATTGATAAGCTGATTGAAGTCAGGGAGACTGAGGCCGGCCATATACGGAAGTAATGGGGCAGTCGAGGTAGGTCCCGTAGTGGTTCCACTAGAAGCGGACCCAGCAGTAGAACTGGGGTTAGGGCTAGGTCCAGAACTAGACATGGTGGAGGTAAAGGGGGGAGAACTAGAAGGACGGGGAGAACCCGAACAATCAGAGGAAGAGTCGGAGTGCGGACTCAGGGGAGGACTTACTCGATGATGACGGGAAGGAGGAAGTCGACCAACCGGAAACTGAGGGTGAAGGCCAAGAAGTTGCCGGGATAAACGCCTTGGAGGCGCAATGATGACGGGAAGAAGAAAGACCGACAAGGGCAGCAAGGTGCAAAAGCAAGACGCGACAAGGGAAAGGAGGTGCAGTGTCGATTAATTTTAGAGTCTTTGCCAGGCGGTGTTAACCAAGCTCTTCTTCACTTAGGGTCAGTGTGTGGCGTGCGTTAATTTTAATTGATTAAACCTAGACGTTTTGAGAGTAAAAGAAAAAGTGTGTTGCGTAATGGAAAAGAAATCTGCAGTAAATAAGACTAAAAGAACAGAAAATTAGCAACTAAAAAGGCAGCAATCGAACCCAAGAAGGTGGGTCTCTCAAAAATAGTCTAGAAGGGGCAGATCATGCTAACAAGAGATCAATAGATCTAAGGTCCGAAGGGACTGGGATCTAATGGAGAAATCTGCTGGAAAGTGGTGCAGAAAGCAGCAAAGAGGCAGGGGCAAAGTTGCTGCTAGAAAATAGGAGATCAGCTAAAAAGAAGGGGGGTCAAAGAGGTGACCCTAGAGATGAACCCAAACAAATCGAAAGGTAGTGTATAGAAAGGGAAGAAAAGCTGACCTGTGAGGATCTGAACAGGAGGTATCAGATCTAAAATAAGGCAGAAACTTCTGGAAATTCAAACGTCTGGAAAAAGCAACAAACTCTCCCACAAAAAGTGGAGGGAACTAAAGCCTTAAGGGGCAAGATTCCCACGTAGGTGAGTGAAATAGATCAGCAACAAGTCTAAACAGGTGGAGACAGAGGCTGGAATACCCTGACAGAAGCTTCAGTGAAACCCAGAAAAAGTGCTGGCAGATTGCAGAAAAAATTGCAGGTCGCAGGTTTGGGCCTGTTTTCAGGCAAGGTCGTAGATTTAGGGTAGAAAAGTGCGACCTCAAGGCCAGGTCGCACTTTTTGGGCCGATAAGTGTGACCTGCAGATCCGGGTCTGGCGGCGACAGATTTCAGAAAAATTTTTCGTCTCAGCAACGGCTGATGTCGGTCACCTGCGCAAAAGGGCCAGAAACACACAGAAGTTAGAAATTTCAATGTTTGAGGGTTTTAGAGGGGAAAAATAGCATAAAAATGGGAAAAATAGGAAAAATAAAAAATTGAAGAGAAACCCTAGGGTCTGAAATAGCTGGATATGCAGGAAGATAGAAAACGACAGTGGTCACAAAAGAAAACCCGTGTGGAGTCGCCAATTGTTAGTATGATTCTTTCGTCGTAAAAGATCACTTTAGCTATGTGTATCAAGTAGCCCTAACATGAAGTATGGCTGCAAAATATCTTTAAGTTTGCTGCATAAAATTATATCTAAGCATAAAAGACATTAATCAGATAAAATATACAATGGCTCCATGCATCCAATGAACAAGACAAGAACAATGTATAAAAAGAATCTTATATTATATTAAAGAATGGGGCACCTGAGAGGAAAACAAGAAAGGTGTTTTCCAGTTCTCCTCAGTGGGATGGGTTCTTGGAAGTCCTTAGTGTTTCAGATCTAAAATTCCTCTCTTTGTTTAATGTGGAAAACCCTAACAAACATGGAACTCAATGGGAGTTCAAAATGCAAACAAATGGAAATGGTGACCAAGAGTAGATCTAGTGTGATCTAATACCATGGAGGTAACTAATTAATGGGGAAAACCCTTCTATTTATAACAAAATATTGGGGTGTTCTAGAACTTGGTGCATGAATAAAATATTATTAATCACATTCTAGAATCACCCTTTAAGAATATTTTATTATATTTGTTGGAGGGAAAAGGGTTTTTGACTTGGGTCAATTCCTTTATTTATAAATAACAAATAAATAAATGATTTATTTATTATTTAAGGGAGATGAGGGGAAATATAATTAAGTAAATAATGGTTTATTTAATTATTAAAAAATGATTTAGTCAAATTTAACTAGGAATAGTATTTAAATAGTGATTTAAATAACTTATTCTTAGGAAATAATTAAATAAATAATGATTTATTTAATTGATTACCTTGTTTTGGGTTAAATATGACCAAGAAATGTAAACAAATGTGGTGAAAGAGATTTTACTTGGAGTAAAATTGGTCTTACATGGTGTACTTGGGTTCGTCTAACAATAATGGGTTAGATGACCAAAAAAATGGTGTAACAGCCATCACTCTTACCAGCAGTTGGAGACACCATTTTCCCAGTTAGAGGAACTCTTGTGTCCTTGCAAGGGGTTCCCACACATCAATTGACTCAAGGTATGCATACACATTCATCACATATTTTTTTAGGAGATCTTATTGCAACTTATGGGGACATGCCATCAGGGCCAATGCATAACCAAGGGTTAGAAAAAAATTTAGATTTGAAGCATCAAACTATCACAACGTAGAGGACCCTTGATCTAATCAAGGAGGAGATGAAAATCTATCCCAGTTCATCAATTTTGACCTTCATTCAAACCTTTGAGTTGAAGTGTACAGTTTTAGAAAATGGGATGAGCATTATCCTATGTAAAATAACTGGTTATGAGATCAGCATTGTGCCTTGCTTTGAGACAATACATGTATTACCATGTAGATCTATGGTGTTGTCACTTATTAGTAGTGATAATGGAGAGGCTCCATAATTCTTGGAGAATTATGAAGGTAGCTTCATTCATGAAGAAATGGAGGTTAAGATGATAAATGGTAGACATATTGAGATGAGGAATATTTTCTCCTTTCTTGATGACACTTTCTCAATGAGCATCTCACAGTTCCAAGAGAGACTTCTACCTACAGAAGATCCAGAACCTCATTGGTTTTGGAAGGCCATTGATGAGAAGAAGGTCTCAATAATAGAACTCATTGGAGGTTCACTTCAACATTTCATGGAGTGAAAAGTTCTTCAAAAGTTTGGGGAGGATAGTATCCTACAAAGGGAGGATACCATGTTTATGCAGTACATCATTCATCATCCACATTGGGATGAGTGGGTGAGAATGGTAAGCAAGGGGTTGCAAGCCCACTTGCAAATATATGACATGGGCCAGCAAGAAGCTTTTTTACGTTGATTTTTCTTGGGTGAGTTTGGTTACTACCCAAAGGCTCCTAATTCTTTGATCCATGCCTTGAAAAACACTCATGTAATGAAGGAGGAGGCATAGTTCCACTGGCTGCTCTTGGGTGAGTATGGTTACCACCCAATAGCTCATACTTTTCAGATTCATGCCTTGTGTATCAATGATGGAATGCAGCAAAAGAAGGTATGTTCATTTTGGTTGTCCTTAAGAGAGTTTGGCCATCACATGACATCTTCCATGTTTATGTGTTTTGTATTGTTTGTAATATGGCATAATACTCTCATGATGTGTGATAATGGAGTTTGCTTGTATTGGGATAATATTACATTCCCTATGTCCTTCAGTATGTTGTTGTTACTCCATGATTCACATGATGATGTGAAGAGGCAGCACGATCTCTTGTTGCTTTGGTTTCTTTTCGGGGAGTTTGGCTTATCCATCTTGCATGGGGGAGATGGAGGATGGTAGCAAAGGGTATTACTCTAGTGGTCACTATTGGGGGAATATGGTTTGACATCTGTGTCTACCCATATATCTCTATTTCTTATTTTTCATTATGTTGGAATGATACTTGGATCCAACAAGTCCAACAAGGCTAAGGATGAGATCATGTTGATGCTCAATCTAATTCATAAAGCATGGGATGAAGAGATGTATTGTGAGATGGAGCTTTTCCTTTGTGGAAAAATCCACTTTATTTTATGTATCTCATGTATTGATGATGATGTTGGACATCATATGGTTGTCACTTAGTACTTCATGGTGGAAGGAGGACATCTAACCATACAATTGGAGGTCATTCTATGCATTTATGATAGAAAAATTGGAACCAAACATGCATGACACATTGCAACAAATGGAGGAGAACTTCCTTATGTGGATGCCATTTGGAAGGGAATAAATGGCTTTGCATCTAATTTTGTAGTTGCTTGAGTACAAGCAATATTTTTCTTGGAAGGACTGTAATATTCCCAAATTTTCACATGATATTTGGAATATTAGAGTTCTTGATTTTCTTAATAAATTAAGTAAATAAAAGGGTGGAGGGACCCACAAACCTCAAAGATGAATAAAATCCACTTTTAATGTGTGTATGGGATATTCTAGATCTAGATTTAAAATCATGGAGTAGTGGAGCAGCTCCATTAATGGGGATCATGTCTCATTTATAAGATAGATTATGGAGGATGAAACAGTCAAATAAGATCATGGATATTAAATATAAAATCATGAGGATCTTTGATAAGGTCAACTGAGATCATAGTGCATTCAAGGAAGATCATAAAGCACTTATGATAAGATAATGGAGGAAGTGATGCATTTATTGCACACATGATGGAGAGGGTGATCACCCCATATGAACATGATGGAGGACATGGATAAACAATGCAGTCAACCATGGAGACTTTCGTCCACATGTACAATGCAGTTTTGGAGTGGGCCTAGGCTATGGAAGGCTCATATCTATATAATGAAGGTGAAGGCACAATGGAAGGCATGATTTGGATTATTCATTTCTTGATCTGTTTAGATCTAGATTTGTCTTAGGAGATTTCTATGCAGGCTTGGGTTGTTTAGCAGAGTTTACAGTGTTGTTTAGCACAGGGTGTTCCCGAGTGGGAATCCCTACTCTTTCATTGAGTAGCTCTTGAAAGAGGGTTGTTCTTCATTCCATATCAGGCATTGGTGCCATCTTTAGGAGGTTGTTTCTAGCATTCAGCTAGGAAACCGGTGGAGGATTCATTCTACCACTTTGTTCTTCACATTCAGCCTTTCAGGAGTAGTAGATCTATATCCGGCATTCATGCCATTGGGTTTACCTCCATGAAACAACAGTCCCTTCAAGGATTGCACAGTCCAATCCTGTAGATATAGTGGAGGAAGGAAGTTTCAAGTATTTCAGCTGGAAATCCTATGAGGGATCATATCCTCACATTAGATCTATTGTTTCCATCATTCAGGAGCTTATTTGACATATCTAGTAGCAGACTATTGAGCCTCCCTCTCTATCAGTGCAGTTTTCTAAAGTTGTTGTTCATCCAATAACTATTTTTCAGTAGAGGAGATTGGAGGAGCTAGATCTTCAGATTTTAGCCCAAGGATTTAGAGAAGGGATCAACCCTTCTTGCATAGATCTGATTGTGCATTATTATAGCCATCATATCATCATATCTATCTTCATATCTGCATTCCCAGTAGCATATATGTGAATCCATAATAGGGTGGTTTTCTTAGATTGACAGATCTAAGAAACCCTTTCTAGGTTATCTTGGGAATCCATCGTTGAGCCCTGATCTACATTTTCAGCATCATCGGAGCTCCCATAATGCCTAGATCTAAATTTCTATCTCACTGGAAGTTGTAGTCCCAACAGTTGTAGCAGGGACAATGCAATTTTCCTTCCATTAGTTCAGTAGTTACGCAATCCCTCTTATGGGATCATTGTAGGGTCATTCCAGGCCATCCCTTTGGCTTGAGTGTCTCATATTTTGAGCACTGTTATACTTGATTTTTTTCCTCCTATATAGTAAAATGGCTCAGCTATTTCTATGAATTCTAATGTATATTTAGATTTATTGTTTACTTTGCTACAATTCTTATATTTTGTTTCAGTATTACTGCATTTTCCCTTTTGGGATATTATAGAATGACTGTGACCAATCACGCTGAATCATGGCAGACTGTGGCCTCTACGGAGCCTACATCCGATGAAGTATTGGAGGTCACCCCTGAATTTGAAGAAGTAATTTCCACACCAACCAAGGGGATGCAGGTGGAGAAAAATAAGAGTAAATGGAAGGGCCAAGAGCAAGGGAAGGGGAGGGCCACGAAATGGGCTGGGAGGAAGCTGTGCACCTTCCACCAGAAGGTGAAATCTCCCCAAACGGTGCCTAAGGCACGTTCGTCTAACCAAGAAAAGAGACCTCTATCTGCGCAAGAAGAAGCTCAACTCCCTACCCTAATCATGTGGCTACCGCCCTATGTTCGACCCCGAAGGACCTCGGTGCGCATGCCTAAGAATCTCAAGGTTTTGCACTCCTATATGCAAATGGCACTAATTCCGGGATAAGTCCACATAATTGGAGAAGAATACGACAAGATTTCCTCAATCAAGTTTGATGATCACGACCTTGCCAACCTGGAGGCCTTCCTAGAATTGGCACCTGAGCTTTACCTCGAAAGAGTACTGGAGGACGACGTGCTAAGGGTCGTACCAATGCTGTAGGTGCACGGGTTAGAAAAATCTGGATTATTGAGCTTGTTGTGGATACCTCACTTTGGCTGATACAATATAACTAACCAAGTCATGCAACATATGCTAGCCCTAATCCATGATGGCAGCTTGTTAATCCAGGATCGCATTCCCCTCAATGCTATCCTAATTCACTACATCACTGGTCTCCCCATGGAGAGGCCGAATCCCATGGAGTGCATCGGCAAGAAGTAAGAGCAACAGATCACCGACAAGGTGTGAGAAGACTAACATGTCAAGCGCAACACCAGAGGGTTCATAATAAACACCATTAACGACCCTGGATTGCGCATGGGTACCTTGTTGCTGGCTTGCAAACTGATGCGCAAGTGCCAGGCTATGACTGTCCCTGCCTATGTGATTTAGCTTGCTGGATGTTGCAAAAAAGGGGTTTTCTTTAACTAGTCGCAGTTCCTCTGTAATGAGTTTCTAGAAAATGTGCGCGAGGCCCAGATCATGGGAGGGAGTTCTGCTACTCTTGGTTGTTGCTATTAATTACATTGGTTGCATGGGAAGCCTCTGAAGGATCGGTCCACCCTGAGCTTGAACCAAACATGTGTGAAGGGGCATGATACGTGAACTTATGGGATTCAAAGGATGAGCAATAGATTAAGGACAAAAAATATTTTTGAGTAATATTTCAGAGCGCACTCATCACAGAAATTCAATGCTAGCCACGCTTGTCGCCGACAGTCTACGAAAAATAAAAGAGCATCGCTGCATTCCAGGTCATGATTCACAGCAAGCAGATTTGGGGCCATAAGGATCTAGATTGAATGTCGCTGCCTTAAATGGTCGCCGATGAGGAAATCGTTCGGCTCATCGCCACTTGGCCACCACACTAGAGATTGGGATTCAAATCATCCACAGCTAACACTGTTGGTATAAGCAAAGTCCCAAAGACTCCCACCCCACTTGATACTGCCAAGAATTCAGAAGGACGTGGCTCGAAAGGCCCCACCAGCACGAAGGACATAGTGCAGAGCGCGGAGGAGGAATCATAGCAGGACATGGACACAGAGGGTCTGGATGCGCAGGGTGTTGATTCCCCGCGTGGCACAAAATGGAAAACCGAACCTCTCAAGGGCCAGCGAATGAAGCGGTGGGATATAAGGCCTAGTAGGGAGATTGAGGTTACCTTGATAGAGGAAGACTTGGATAAAATTTCAGATGCGATCACCCTCGCCTTAGAAGACAGATGGCTTGCCTTGGAAGAGCAGCAGAAGGCCACAATCACCGCATTATAGTCTGAGCTCCAAGCTCTACATCTTAAGCCCGATACCCTGCGGACTAGCATGGTTCGAGAAAGGCTGCCTCCAGCAACCAACATTGAGTTGATCATCATGACTGAGAGCCACCTCTGCCTCTCGCCAGGCGCAGCACTCACTCTCAGTTCACCTGCCTTATGTGCGCAAGTCCAGGCCTACGCAGAAGTACATCTGGACTTGACCCGGCTTCTACACAAACTGTTGCAGGTTCTCCATACGTCCCTTTTTGAGGAAATTAAGCATAGATATTTTCGGGTGCAGCAACAGCTAAGTATAGCTGAGCAGACGATCATGGAAAAGAATACTGAGGCATCCCAGGCACATGTTGCATGCATCCTTGTTGCCACGCAACAGGCCGAGTTGGAGTGTCTGATCAACGGACTGTGCACAGATGTCACTGAAGACATCCCAACCTCTGCCACCCCCCAGGCTAAGATTGAGGGCCTTGTCATGGTCCTGAAGTCTTCTCAGATCTAGATCTAGAATTTCAAGACCGAGATGGAGCAGCAGATTGCTACGTTGCAGGCCAAGTTGCAGCCAAAAACTCCACCTGAGGTACGAGCCCAATGAGCTGCCCTAGTCACAGAAGCCACAAATACGATTACAGCTCAGATTTCTCAGGGTGCATAATTTCTTGAGACATATATGTAGATGTGGTCTAAGGTGCAGCGCGACTCTCTCCTACGTGAATTTACTCAAGAACTGTGCTAGAAGGAAGAAGAATTCAAGCAATTGGAGGCTACCATGCCCACTCTAATCCCCTCTCAACGACTGGCACGTCTGCATGCCAGCCATGCACTCAGAGATGACAGGGAAAAGATTCAACACAAGAATAAGGTTTTGAGTGACCACCTCAAGCCATGGACTGATGAAGCCCTCAAGATATCTCAAGACTTGGATGTTGTGGTCAAACAGTTGAATCAGACCCTGGAAAGTGTCATTGCTGCCACTGAAGGCCCAACTTTGAAAAAGTTGGTGGACATTACACAGAACGCTGCCACACAGAGCGAAGGAGTGTTTCCCCCTCTAATCAATGTCATTAAGCAGTTCCAGGAAAATATGCAAATCCCATGGCCGCTATGACTCAGGACGAGTCACAAGATTGTGTTGGGGGCCTATTGGAACATGGTCCCCTAGTTGCATTTTTGATAGATATTCTAGTTGTGTTTTTGATATTTTTTCGTTGTAATTGGCCGCGCGCAGGGGCTTTGGGGTGAGTCAAAGCCCCCAATGTATTTTAATGGGTCAAAGGGTAGACCTAGAGTCCGCAAACCACTGTTTGTGGACCACAATATAACGTAGGCTATGATGATATAAATAGATGGATAGTTTGAGTGTAAGGGTACGAAAGTAAGTAAGATTGATGCTACGTACAAAATATTGAGATCTATTTTGGGTATTTTTGGGTAAGGAATCCTACTGGCTGTGTACGCGAAGATCCTCAGTCCTGCTGTGTGCATACCCCGCTAGCTGTGTGCGCGGGCTGTGACTTGGGTTTGTAACTTGGTTTTGGATGTTAATGAATGTAGAATATACTGAAAAACCTTTATGCTATCTGAAATGGTTGCATTTATTACTGAAGTACCCATATGTTATTTGAATAAGCTGTGATTGCATCTGCGATATATGAATTAGCTGCGATTGTGATGTTTAGTGGTGGTAATTTTTGATGCGCGCATGGATGCAAAGGTGTTGATCGGATATGTTTAGTAATAGTAGCTTTGTTTATGTTTATATGTTGATTATATTGTTAAGGGATTGATAATAGGCTTTTCTATGTGCGAACCTGATAGAACTCGACGAGATCTTCTTTAATTACCTACTCTCTCCTAGGGTGCAGAAACCTGGTTCCATCACCCACCCATGTGAGACCTTGACCTACGAAAGTAGGTCATTTCCGAAAGGGCTAGTAGTATATGGGTTTGTTGGAAAACCTTAACCCCGAACCAGGGTGAGGACCCCTCAAGCCAACATGTATAATTGTCTCTTTACCCATCAAGTTTTGTTTCCACTTCTTGATGCTTTGTACCAACGCATACAACTCTTTTTCATTTGTAGGATAATTAGTTACATCACCATTGAATGTTTCAAAATGAAAAGCGATAGGCTTACCATGTTGCAAAAGCACTGTGCCCATGGAATAATCACTAGCATCAGTTTGTATCTCTAATGGATGTCTCATATTCGGTAATGCAAGGACCGGAGCTGAACTGATCTTGTATTTTAAAGCTTCAAAAGCTTGCTGCTATTTGCCTCACCATTGGAAACCTTTCTTCACACTTGTCACTACTATGGCAGAAAAATTAGCAATAAACTTTCTCCAACACTGAGTTGTGCCTAAGAAACTTCTACCTTGGTTATTGTTTTGGGATTGGGCCAATTCCCAATGGCTTCCACTTTAGAAGGATCAATTCTCAACTCGCCTCCTTCTACAATGTGTCCTAAATAAACTAGAGAAGTCTTTCCAAATTCACACTTTGACATCTTGAGAAATAATTTCTCTTTCTTCAAAAAATCAAGCACCCTTTTCACATACAAGACATTTTCTTCTCTTGTTTTGATGAAAATGAGTATATCATCTAAATACGCAATCACAAATTCATCAAGAAATGGACACAAAACATTATCCATAACACGCATGAAAGTCACCGGTGCATTACCCAAACCAAATGACATAACCAACCACTCAAAGGGTCCTTGTTTGGTTTTGAATGTAGTCTTCCATATATCACTTTCTACAATTCTTACCTGATGATATCCACTTCGTAAATCTAACTTAGTGAAAAAAAGTTCTTCTTTCAGCTGATCTAGTGAATCATCTATCCTTGGGAGTGGGTATAGATTCTTTACCGTTATCTTGTTCAAAGCTCTGAAGTCAACATACATGCGGCAAGTCCCATCTCTCTTCGGAATCAAGACTATGGGTGAACCACATGGCGAAGTGCTTGGCCTTATGAGTCCCTTGTCCAACATGTCCTTGGTTTGCCTCTTTATTTCAACATTCTCCATTATCGACATGAGATGCATGCCGATGTTTGGAAGAGGACAATATTGTTGTAACTGAATCTCATGTTGAATCTCCCTTTTTGGAGGTAATCCTGTTGGCTCCTGAAACATCTCATGATGTGCATCAACTACATCATATAAATCTTATTTCAAATTAGGATCAAAATCTTTGAATGAATCATGATTAATATCAGCTTTAGGCTTAATCATTAGAAGAAAAAAATTCTTACTTGAATTCACCAACGTTTTTTACCTATCTAACATTTACCATTGCAATATTTGTCTTCTTGCGATGTGCTCTAACAATGAACTCCTTGCCATCTTTGAATAAATGGCATTTATTATCATGGCGATGGAAGATCACTTTCCTATCGTACAAGTAAGGACTACCCAACACAATACGTGTAATATCAAGCAGAACCACATATACTTCAACCGCGTCAACAAAATGTGCAGTTATTGCAAAGCGCCATATGCACTTCTTTGAAACCTGTAAATTTTCATCCTTACAAATCCACCCAAGTGGAAATGGTTTTGGATGTGGAATGGTCTGAAGATTAAGTTTCTTAACCAAGTCTTCAAATATTAATTTTTCTTGTGACCCACTGTCAAATAGTGTGTCAATCTTGTGACCCATGGCTGAATTTTTAGATTCATAGCCTCAATTCTCTCCAAAGTCGTGCTGATTTAGAGCTGCAGTTTTCCGCTTCCCTTTGTTATTGTTATACTTGGGTCTCTTTTCAGGATGTAATTTCCAAAAAAATTTCTCTTCATGGCCTTCTCTTGAACAATGTTTACAAACCACTTTTTCTCCCTCTTTCTTGACAGATGCATTCTTTTTTCCCTTACCTTTTGAGATCTTCTCTTTTTTTTTCCCTTAAAAGGTTTCTTCCTACTCTCATTACTAATGTTTTCACCTCTTAAATTCTAGATGTGTGGCCTAAACACAAACTTCATATAAGCTTGTAGGGTTAAACATGAGAATAGTATGTTTTAGATAGCTATGTAAGCATCATATGTACTTGAGAAAAGTATCTTGGCTCTACAGATATACCCCTAATAAGAGAGCTCTTCTCCTAAATTCTTGGATGTATTCTTGTACATCTTTTCCTTTTAATTGTCTAAATTTTTTCCAGTTCATTATGGCTTTCTACATTGAGCTAATGGATAAAATTTTTGTTCTATTGCAGTAATGAAATCATTCCATGATAGGATAATCTTACTGTGCTTTTTGATCTCCTCCTTTGTCTTGGCTTCCCACCAAACAAGTGTTGCACCTTCCATTCTCAATGAAGCTAGTTGGATTTTGGTATCATCATCATGAAGGTTCTGAATTCTCAAATAGACTTTCAATTGCCTAATCCAATTATCAAGCTTTTTTGCATTGAATTCACGATTAAACATTCACAATTCAAACTTAACATCAAGTTTTAGAAAAGGAATTTTACCAGTGTTCTTTGACTTGTGTGACTAATGTACTAAATATGAAGTAGAGGATGATGATGATGAGGGTGAGGATGGTGACTTTCCACTGCCTCCATTTCCTCCATTGCCCATCTCTGATTTATCCTCATCATTCTGACCTCCTGATGATCCCTAACCTTCCTTGTGAAGTTTGGATCCTTCTCCTTATATTCTTTCATTCCTTTCTTGATAAAGGACTCTCACCATTTCAATCATCTCAAGGAATGCTTTCCTGAACACTCTTTCTTCTTATTTGGGATCCAACTCTTCATGGATTTATTCTTCTCCTAGAGGCATGCTTAATGATTCTTCTACTTATTTTGGAGGTGAACTAGGTGGTGGAGAATGGGGAAATATTGCCCTCCTTTGTTGTGGCTCACTTTGAGAACCTCTTGCTTCCACCAATTTCCCTTCTCCTCTCTTAAGCTTGAGCCTAGTAAGCATGAAAACCCTTGCAAATAGTTAAAAAAATATGTTCACACAAAAACACCAGATATTAAACTCTAGCTCTAATACCAACTTGATCTAAAAGGAGTGCATTAGTTTTTTGTGCTAAGTGTCCTTTCAATAATATAAACATGTACAATTTGTCTCCATTTGTTTGCTTAAGGAATGAGTGTTTTAACCATGGAAAATAGATAAATTTGTGAAATTTAAGCATGAAAATAAGCCTAAATAACACTATACAACAGTGTACAATAGAGAAATAACATCACACATAAGTTTTACACAGTAGGCATGATGAAGAAGTTCAACCCTCCTACGCTACATCTATTGGTCCAACTCCCAATGACATGTCCCTCTTTTTCATTATGCTCAAAATTGCAAACCCATGTGTTTACAAGCCTCTAATGGTTGTTTTCTCTGCACCAGTGGCTCTAGAATGCTCCAATTAGTCTAGGAAGACTCTTTTTTTACCCAAATTGGTCGAAAATGGACCTCCCAAAGTGTTTTCCCAATAACAACTAGAAAAACTCCACTAAAAGTGGAGAATTATACATAACTGGTGTTAATTTTGGTTAAAACCCCCAAAATTTAGGGCACCTCCAAAAATCCAGCAAGAAAATATTGTTTTATTTAAATGCAAGTGGTTAGGGTGGGGTGGTCACATGCCGACCCCCCGCCTTAAACTCTGCGGTTTACAGTTTAACTCCACCATAAGGGAGGCGCGAAACTCGGATGGGAAATTGTTCTGAAGACTGTTTGCATTATATGCCATTTGAACCGTGCATGTGATAGTACTTTCCTTCTATCAGAGGTTATGGTATAGACAACTGTCACATTAACATTTTTATGTCACGGTGTGACATGTGACCTCTACCACGAACACACCAAAGTTGTGGTTTTTTGCAACCGTCGGACCATACATAAAATGTTGCGATGATATGTGACCACATTCGCTAAGCCATTGGTCGATGGTTTGTTAAGCCATTGGTTGAAGGTTTGATGCCGCAGTTTCAAGTCATATGTGACCATATCTATTGGGCCACTAGCAGGTTGGGACTGCTGGCGGTCCCCCCCCTCCAAATTGCAACTTTACAAACTTTAAGTAATACATGCGACCCTTAAGTGTTAAGAAATAACACGGAATTTGGATGGTAGAAGCCTTTGCACGCAAGCCTGAGGTCACGGGGTCAAACCCCCTGGACCTCATGAAAATTTTACACCACCATCTAGGGGACACATGGCAGCCTCCGGGTTGGCCACGTGTCACCCATTCATTCGTCCTTCACAACACTTTGTACAACCAAATAAATGGCCCAGAAATAGCCACATGGTACAATCCGATTGGGTTTAAGAAAAAGGGAATATTCCTAATATATGCCACCTGCTAACTGTACCTGCATGCTGACTGAGCATCCCAGTCACCTTGTCACAAAAATTTTAGCTATTTGGGAAAACAAACAGAACGCGATATCTTCCTCATACAACCTCAGTTTTTCGAACCATTTGTGGTGCTGGCATCAAAACAATGAGATCTTTCTGGTCACTTAGGTTTGGTACAGTTTCGAGCACTTTCAGTTTTGAACATAACACATGATCTCCTGATCAGGTATGGACCCTGCATCCTTTAAGCAGCCTTGGTGAGAACTGGAAGTCATCATACAAAATTATATCACATGTGAATGGCGCCAGGATGTGGTAAAGTCTTATCAACTGAAATTTTTAGCTGTACTCAAACAAAATATTTCAGTTAATTTACCTTTTTTCTTGAATTCTATATTACATGACACTGTTGTTCAAATTAGGAAAGATAAAAACCCTCAGGTCTTTTTCAACCATCATGGGCTGATAAAAATGATTATTATTCATGAGTTAAACAAACAACAGTTAGCATGGGATAACTTTGTCAATCCTGCCTGTTGAAAATGCAGCAAGATGATGGAGCTTAGTGAAATGAAGTCGCCTTCACTAAGTGGGCCCGCAGGCAAATTCTGGCGCAAAATCTATTTTTAGACATATGGAGCATGGTCCGGGGATTGCAGTATGTGATTCTTGGAGCATTGGTCATGTTGGTAAAAATAGATGGGACTCTATTTTTGTGACCTATAGGTCGAAGAGGTCGAAGTCTATTTTTAGAATGCCTCTCCTTAAAATAGGGAAGTCAAATATTATTTACCCTTAATAATATTTAGACTATAAACTTCAGTTTACTCTCTTGGAGCACTTCAGTTCGAGCCTTGGAAGTGTCTCATGCATCTGACAGAGGAATTACGCTATTCCCAAGGGTTTGATGGCATCATGCATGGTTGACTTCAGTTAGGACTTCAGTGGCAGAAGTTTGGTAGAGTTAATGAGACAGCTAGTGGAGTTGTGTTCTATTTATTTTAGTTGAACTGGTTGAGATTAGTTTAACTAGCTAATCAATTAGTTATGAGTGGAGTGAATTAAATATTATTTAATTCATTAATTAGTAACTCATTATTCAACTCAATAACACATTAGTTCACTACAGTGCATGATCAGTTCAGTGGAGACCAGTGAAAGAGGTAGATGAAAGGGTGGAGTTAGCTATCAGTGGCGACATCAGTTGTGCATGAGTTTTGCACCACACTTGGAGGATTTGTCCATGACAATTGCGCAGTCAAGAAAAGGAGATTCGAACTTTGGATCTCTATATAGACAGGCCTGGATTGCACAATAGAGGCAAGGCAATTGGCGGTGAGTTTTGAACCAGTAACCTGTTCAAAACTGAGCTAGATTGTGAGTAACTGTATGAGAAAGTACTGAGTACTTGTGAGGAGTATTGTACTGAGTTTGTTACTTGATTTCTCCATTATAATATACACAATAGCTTCGGGGTTTTCAGCTATAAGCTTTCCCCATACATACTGTGTTAATGTGTATGATGATTTGATGTGTTATCGCTTGATTTTATTTCCGCATGTTTGATGATCCGAGTGGAAGAGATTATGTGTTGCATATAAATTCGAATTGTATGTGATCAGGATAGTCTCGGTGGATAATTAATCATTATTCAGCAAATTTATACATGGTATCGTAGCTATTGAAGCAGAGATTGATCATCACAGTGATTACAAACTTATTTCGGTAGACAGAGTCTGCATGCGGGCCAGGTAGCCTCCGGATTCATCTTTCTTCGGAAAGTGAAAGGTCCGGTAAATGCCCCTTGCAGTCAATCTCTATGCTAGAAATAATTTGTTCTCACAGATCTAGAGCGGTTGAGCTTTGAGGTAGAATTCGAAATTTTGCAGCAGTTTTGTTTTCTTGGTGCCAGTGTTGAAAATGTCTTTCAACGGTTTGCGACTCGAATATGCTCTTGAAGGCAGTTCGAATTATGTTGCATGGAAGGATCTCATGGAGGTAGTATTAGAAGATAATGGTCTGAAGGAGTTCATAGATACAGATGTCCAAAAGCCCACTGATCCTGCTGAAGTCGAAGCATGGCAAAAGAAGATGGCGAAGTGTCGAAGGATCCTGTTGGAGGGCGTCAAGGATCATATTGTATCCAGCCTGCATGGAAAGGCTACTCCATATTTAATGTGGAAATCTTTGACGGATCTATTCCAGAGTAAGAGTGACCAAAGGAAGCTAGCGCTCAAAGATAAGCTCAGGAACATCAAGATGGAGAAGGGCGACAGTATCGCCAAATACCTCACGAAGTTCACTCAGTGCAGAGATGAGCTGGGAAGTGTGGGGGTGACCGTCGAAGACGAGGACATGGTCGACCTGGCTCTCCTTGGTCTTCCGAAGGCTTGGCACTCATATCAAGATAGTGTCAATGGTCGGGAGAAGCTGCCAGGATGGGAGCGCCTTTGGGCGGATCTCATGCAGGAGGAGATAAGGAAGACTACTCGAGATGGATCTTCATCAAAGGGAGCTGATGAAGAAAACTGCGCTTTGGTTGCCAAAGCAAAGAAGGGGAAGGGTAAGAAACCTTCTCATTCCGGTGCAAAGGGCAAGAAGCAGGATATGGCGAAAGTGAAGTGTTTTCACTGCCATGATCACGGACATTATGCTACCAATTGTCCAAAGAAGAAGAAGAACAAGCAAGTGGGAAGATCTGCAGATGGAGAAGCTTTGGCTTCACAGTTCGAGCTTGACTTTTCACTGATCGCATGCTTGGTTTCAAGTGTGATGGGATCGGTGTGGTTCTTGGACAGCGGTGCGTCATTTCACATGACGGGAGATCGGGATTTGTTCTCAGATCTGGAGGACAAAGATCTGGGTGTGCACATCGAGATGGGCGATGATGGTAGATACAGTGCGACTGGTATCGGTACCATATCCTTTCAGAGGGAGTCTGGTAAACCCTTTGTATTGAGGGATGTCATGCATGTACCTGGATTGAAGAAGAACTTGATCTCTATGGCAATGTTGGAGGATAAGGGGTATGATGTGGTCTTCAGTGAAGGAAAAGCCTTCCTGCGCAGTAAGACTACTGGAGAGACCCGGAAGATAGGGGTTCGAACCAAGAACCTTTATCAGTTGCAGGTAGATGGTTGCGCAGCTATGGCATGCAAGGCGGGAGAAGTGGTGAGCCGGGATGATGAGGGCGAGCTGTGGCACAGGAGATTGGGCCACCTTCACCATGGAGCTTTGAAGATTCTGTAGCAGATTTCTACTGGGCTTCCTAAGGGCACCCTTGCACAGTCAGATCAGTGCAAGGGGTGTACCTTGGGGAAGTATGTGAAAGCCACCTTTCACGAGAAGGATAGTCGAGCCACGACGATCCTTGAGAGAGTTCACACAGACGTGTGTGGTCCTTTCTCAGTTGCTTTGACAGCAAAGCACAAGTATTATGTGATCTTTGTTGATGATTTCTCTCGAAAGTGCTGGATCTTCTTCATGCAGAAGAAGAGCAATACATTCGCGAAGTTCTGTGAGTTTAAAGCACTGGTCGAGAAGGAGTCGGGGAAGAAGGTGATTGCTCTAAAGAGTGATAACGGTGGTGAATTCATCTCGGCTGAATTCAAGGAGTTCTGCGGCGCAGAAGGGATTCGGAGAGAGCTCATCGCACCCCATAACCCACAGCAGAACGGGGTGGCTGAGCGGAAGAACAGAACGATCGTGGGTGCTGCACGGGCGATGTTGCATGATTAGGGCCTACCCCTTCACTTGTGGGCTGAGGCATGCAATACAGCAGTGTATGTGCAGAACCGTTGTCCTCACAAGGTTCTTGGCATGAGTACACCAGAGGAGGCTTATTCTGGCAAGAGGCCCGATATTTCCCATTTGCGGATTTTTGGTTCTCCTGTCTACATGCATGTCACGAAGGATGCGAGAAGGAAGCTGGATCCAACTGCTGAGGTTGGAATATTTGTGGGGTACACTGATACACCTCATAACTATCGGGTGTATGTGCCAGACAGTCGCAAAACTGTTGTGCGACGGGATATAAAATTTCAGGAGGAGAAAGCCATGCAGTGTTCGCTTGAGAGGGAGCTACACTTGCATGCAGATGAGGAGCTGTTAGTTCCTAAGGAGGAGCTTCCGGATGTGGATCAGCCACAAGAGGAAGTTCGGGAGGTGGATGAAACCACCCATGCAGCGCCAACCATTAGAGGGCGCATGCGCACTACAGAAGCTGAGCGACTGGCTCGAGATGCAGAGAAGGTTGTAGGACCACCTACAGCACAGCGCAGACAGAGGCAGTCACCGGATCGGTACACTGGATACATGGCTCTTGTGAGTCAATGTGTTGTGACGAAGCCATCCTCTTTTGAGGAAGCTGTGGAGGAACCCGCATGGGTAGATGCCATGATCGAAGAATATGATTCGATCGTCAGAAACAGTGCATGGGAGATTGTCCCAAGACCGGAGGGGAAATCGGTGGTGGGTTCGCGATGGATCTACAAAGTGAAGCAGGCGGCTGACGGGAGTGTGGAGAAGTACAAGGCGAGATTTGTCGCCCGTGGCTTTTCACAGATCGGGGGGATTGACTATGAGGAGACTTTTGCACCTGTCGCAAGGTACTCTTCCATACGGACGATCCTTGCTCTCTCAGCGCAGATGGGGTGGCACATTCATCGGATGGATGTGAAGACTGCGTTCCTCAATGGAGTTATTGAGGAGGAGGTGTACATAGAGCAGCCTGAAGGTTTTGAGATCTTCAGCAGTGAGTCGCATGTGTGCCGACTCAAGAGAGCACTGTACGAGCTGAAGCAAGCACCTCGTGCTTGGTACACTCGGATAGACATCTACTTCACCGGGCTTGGATTCTCCAAGAGTGAGGCGGATCCTAACATGTACCAGATTGTGGTGGAGGGGAAGCTGTTGATCATCGTACTGTATGTAGATGATCTGATTTTGACGGGTGATGAGCGGTTGATACTTTCATGCAAGGAGGATCTTGCACGAGAGTTTGAGATGAAGGACCTGGGCATCCTTCATTATTTCCTGGGATTGGAGATTTGGCAGCGCAGTGGAGGACTGTTTGTTTCTCAGGGCAAGTATGCCCGGGAGATTCTGGAGAGGTTCAACATGCAAGGCTGCAAGCCTGTTGATACCCCTCTTCCTGGAGGATGGAGGAAGGGAGATGCTACTTCGGAGGAGGTAGTGGATGCCACTGTCTATCGACAGTTGGTGGGGTCGTTGATGTATCTGGTCAATACTCGACCCGATATATGCTATGCGGTTAACCAGCTTTCGCAAGCTATGGTTAAGCCTACCAAGCTCTTTTGGAAGGCGGGCAAGCATGTATTGCGCTATATCAGAGGCACATCGGGATATGGTATATGGTACAGACAGGAGGATGGAGTGAAACTTTCTGGTTTCACTGATGCAGATTGGGCAGGGAGCCCAACAGACCGGAAGAGCACTTCTGGAGGAGTTTTCAGCATTGGGTCGACAGCAGTTTCCTGGTACAGCAGGAAGCAGAGATCCGTGGCACTCAGTTCAGCAGAGGCCGAGTACATGGTAGCTAGCTTGGCTGCATGTGAGGCTATTTGGATGAGGAAGATCCTCGCAGGATTGTTCAGGTTGCATTTGGAGCCTACAGTGATCTACTGTGATAACCAGAGTTGCATTAAACTCTCGGCTAATCCAGTATTTCATGATAGGTCCAAACACATCGATATCAGGTACCATCATATCAGAGATTGTGTTCAGCGGAGAATCGTGATGCTTTCATATGTTCCCACGGAGGATCAGGATGCCGACATCCTGACGAAGGTGCTCACCAGGAGCAAGTTCGAATTCCACAGAGGTAGGATAGGGGTTGCAGATAATCCATATCTTGCTGAGAGGGAGTGTTGAAAATGCAGCAAGATGATGGAGCTTAGTGAAATGAAGTCGCCTTCACTAAGTGGGCCCGCAGGGAAATTCTGGCGCAAAATCTATTTTTAGACTATGTCTATTTTTAGACATATGGAGCATGGTCCAGGGATTCCAGTATGAGATTCTTGGAGCATTGGTCATGTTGGTAAAAATATATGGGACTCTATTTTTGTGACCTATAGGTTGAAGAGGTCGAAGTCTATTTTTAGACTGCCTCTCCTAAAAATAGGGAAGTCAAATATTATTTACCCTTAATAATATTTGGACTCTAAACAGCAGTTTACTCTCTTGGAGCACTTCAGTTCAAGCTACAGAAGTGGCTCATGCATCTGACAGAGGAATTACGCTATTCCTAGGGTTTGATGGCATCATGCATGGTTGACTTCAGTTAGGACTTCAGTGGCAGAAGTTTGGTGGAGTTAATGAGACAGATAGTGGAGTTGTGTTCTGTTTATTTTAGTTGAACTGATTGAGATTAGTTTAACTAGCTAATAAATTAGTTATGAGTGGAGTGAATTAAATATTATTTAATTCATTAATTAGTAACTCATTATTCAACTCAAGAACACATCAGTTCACTACAGTGCATGATCAGTTTAGTGGAGACCAGTGAAAGAGGTAGATGAAAGGGTGGAGTTAGCTATCAGTGGCGACATCAGTTGTGCATGAGATTTGCACCACACTTGGAGGAATTGCCCATGATGATTGCGCTATCAAGCCAAGGAGATTCGAACCTTGGATCTCTATATAGACAGGCCTGGATTGCGCAATAGAGGCAAGGCAATTGGCGGTGAGTTTTGAACCAGTAACCTGTTCAAAACTGAGCTAGTTTGTGTGTAACTTCATGAGATAGTACTGAGTACTTGTGAGGAGTATTGTACTGAGTTTGTTACATGATTTCTCCATTATAATATACACAATAGCTGCGGGTTTTTCAGCTATAATATTTCCCCATACATACTGTGTTAATGTGTATGATGATTTGATGTGTTATCGCTTGATTTTATTTTCGCATGTTTGATGATCTGAGTGGAAGAGATTATGTGTTGCATATAAATTCGAATTGTATGTGATCAGGATAGTCTCGGTGGATAATTAATCATTATTCAGCAAATTTCTACACTGCCCTACCTGCCCCTAAAGAAAACCATGATAGAGTAGAGATTGAGCTTCCAAGAACAGACATGCTAGTCCCTAAGAAAGTTAGAGGGAAGGGAACCTGTGTCATGACCTTAGGTCCAGTAAAATGGACACGATATGCAAGAATAAAACATCAGAAAAATACCTCAGCATTGGTAGATGAATCAGGGCCATCCTATACACCCCATCCGAGCCCTCAGAATTCACCTTTACAAGGTTATGAGAAGGAAATGGCTCAAGTATTAGAACAAATGAGAGCATCTTGTGAAGCTAGGAGCCCATTTGAACAAATTGAGGAGCAAAGAGATCTTTTGAACTAGTCTACCTCTGCTGGAATTTCTGGTCACAATGAAATCCTACCTTCCACTAATGAATTGTAGGATTTGAGGGAATCATCTCCCTCTGATAATGAATTTTTGAATAAGGAAGACCATATAGAGAAAGCATCTGAGTCTAGAAACTAGTCAGGGGATACTATTTTATTAGAACATGACACAAATGTTGATACATCTCCTCTGACACCTAAAGAAAATATTGCTCCACTAGCCAAGATATCAATGTTGGCACAACCTCTTTAGTGCCTGATGAAAACATTATTTCATTAATTTTTAACCCTAATACTGGCACAACCCTTCCTGAACCTAAAGTTGCTGCTGCATTTTCCCCTGCCAGAACTCCTTTGAAGGAAAAATCAGTATGGGCTAAGTTTAGAAAAATGCGCAGGAAATACAGAAAAATGAGAAAATAGTGAAACAATAAAGGGAATGGTTGAAAGAGGCGGACAAGGCCTGGAAGCCTAAGAAGGAATTAGATATCGTGGAAACCCAAACAGATTTTTTCACACAAAAGTTAGATGCTATTGAGTTCTTTGTGTAGACTGATTTGATACCTACAGAAGACAAAGAAACTCAAACATAGGAAACACCTGCTTATACTCCTTTGGTACAAAGAGCCGCCAATCAAAATCTTTGCAATGAATTGATCCAAACGCAGCAAGAATTGGCCCAGTATTGGAAATAATTAGTGCCTTTACAAGAACATTAGGCATTACTAAAATGATTTAATGACCTTACTGCAACTGAAGATGAAACCTTTTCCCAACTTATGCAAGAAAGAGTGAAAGTGAAAAGGGGCACAGGCTCAACGGGAATAGGCTAAGAAACAAACCTGTGTTGTTTGTTCTCTTTACTCAGATGTGTTGTATTGCAAAGAACCAGCCACCAATTATGCCTTATTTCTATTGGAAAGGTATTTGTTGTTGAAGATAAAATCTGTCAGAGCAGGGAATCCTACTACATTTAAATCCACTAAATAATGTGTCCAATGCTGTAATGATCAGGATGAACAGGTCCAACACCTTCTGTGTGAATTGTACTTGCACAATTTATTTTTAAAGAGGAAAGAGATAGTAACCCCAGTCCCTTCATTGGGTACATTCGGTTCCAAGATTTTATGTCTTTTGCTAAAACCCTGATTATATGGGCTAAAGCCTACAATATCTTCCAGAAAAGAAAACATGGGTTAGATTTATGGGTTAGAGGGGAACCTACAAACCTCTACATTTATTCACTCAACATAAGAGGTTTATGCAACGAAAATGAGTGATATCCAAGCTAGGGCCAATTCACAAATATATTGTATAGAATGAGAAAGCATACTTCCAGGATATTCAGGAGGAAGATTTATTAGTAGCTAAACAAATATGGCAAGACTCTATCAATAACGTTAAGAATGGAGATCCATTTGGTTAAAGGAATTTTAAAGTTGTTGCTTCTCGTTTTCATATGTATATCAATTTGATTTTAAACATAGGCCCTACATGGATAGGATAAAGATATAGATGCCCCATCATATGGTACCCTCCTTACTTACTATTATTTCCTAAATCTACCTCAGGCTGAAAAAGGCAAAGTTCAGGGTAACATCAAACCATGCTCAGTCTGGTAGCTAGCCCTACCAGATCAGGAGAGGGCTCTCTCCGGGTCAATCTCAACAACGATAATAAATAAGGCTTGATATGACTTGAAATAAAGCCTAATTTTAGGCTATGTATATAAGTAAAAGATTTTAAGTTTTATTTTGGGGGTTTTGTTGGAAACAAAGGGAAAGGCAGTTTTGGGTTCGGGGATGAGGCCTAGTTTTTTCAGAGTTCTGAATGGGGCAAGGAAAGAAATTTTTTTGATGCTTTGGATTGAATTAATGGATAGGTCAGACTGGTAAGGAGATGTAGAGGGAAAAAGGCTTTCAATAATCCTCTTCAAACAGATGAAAACATGGAAAATTAAACAAAACTGAAGGCAGAGCAAAGCAATCTAATGAATTCCACCTTTATACCTTGTTTTTTTAATTTAAGAATAAAGGAGAAAGGAAATGATACACATAAACATCAGTGAACTTAAAATTACATAGAGAAAAACACCATCAAAACACAGAGCCACATGGATCCCAAAAAGTGTTGCAAACCCTGGTCTATGCCTTTGCCAAAATTGCAGAGATGAAATGTACAATGAAGTGCCAAGCAATCCCAAGTGTCCAACCCTGAAAATGACTGAAGAACTACATGATATAGACAAGCCTAACTCATCCCCATGCCTTTAGGGGTCGAGCTCACCCTTCTAGGAGCTGTTTCAACCATATCTAAACTAGGAACTGGAAAATAGGCAATGAAACAACTTGCCTCTATATGATAGGAAACTGATTCATTCACTTACATTTCACTTTTTGGTGAATGAATCCACTAATATGAGTAAAAATGTGCCAAAATTACATCATGGTCATGAAATTACATCAAGGTACATCAAGAGTTACATGAAAAAGTCAAACTAGCCAAAACTAGGAAAATTTCTGAGTTGCTGAGTGAAAAATAGGCCAAATTTCCCTATGTGCCGCGCCTGAAATCTCTATGCGTAGCACAAGTTTGAGGCTGATTTTGAGGGCCTTCCTGAAGTCAAAATTGAGTGTAGGATAGCTTTTTGGAAATCCCCACCAGTCTACCTTCTAACCCAAGTGGAATTTCTAGATTTGGTTGCCATTTTCCCCTCCAAAAATCAAATCTCCCAACACTGCTTCCTGTGTGTGCAAAAAGTGGCAGAAAGGCCATTTTTAGGGTGTTTTTGACCCTTTAGGCAACCCAGAACTTGATGAAATCCTTAGGTAATATATAGGCATGCATAAATTTTGATGAAAAATCCAGAAATGCCAAGTTTTCCTCCAGAAAAGCTGCCAATTATAAGCGCGTGCCAAGTGGCGCTACGCGTCGGGCAGGAAAATCTGTGTTTAGGCCCAAAAATTCAAAATTGACAAAAAATTTCCCAAATTTCTTGAAATTTGGGCTGAATGTCGACCATCAAGCACTATGTTGGGCCAAATAATCTTCGGCCAAAATTTGGAGTCTATCAGGCTTTTTATGACGCTTTAGTGCCCTCCTTAGCCTTGCCTTCAAGATTTTGATCCTTGCTTTGAAAACATGATTTCGTGCCCAATAGTGGTTCTTCATGTGCCCGAGCATGTTATTTTCCTTATTTTCCTTCTCTAACAGCTTCTCAAGATGAATATTGACCCTCTCAAACCAAGTCTCCCTATCCACCTCAATCTCACGCTCAATGACACGTCTTGGATTCTTTGGGCAGCTTGCCGGTTCTCATGGATGTTTTGCAACTCCATGATTGTCTGCTGATCCTCCAACTATTTGTTGCACTTCTCTAGGTATTTTATGATCCATTGGGCTCTCTTCAACTTGTTTTTCAAGGTGTCAATATCCGCCTTCTGCTCCTGAATGATCTCTCTCAACTTTGAGCTTGGAGAGCTCAAATCCTCATCAATCAATATGAAATCAGTATCCTGAACTCTTGAAGGGCCTTCATCCTGAATAGGCCTCTTTCCTTTATCCTGTACCTGTACCTGTGCTGTAGATGATGGAAACAAGACCCCTTCCACCCCGGGTGGAGATAGTACTCGTCGGGCTGCTGCAAACAACACTCTGGTGCCTCTCTGATAAGTGACATATACTGGCACACCGATAGGCTCTGTCTCATGATCTTCAGGATGATGTGAAGGTTCACCTGGCTCATGAACAACCTCTGGAGGAACCTGAGGAACTGTGAAGAAATCACAGGAAATGAAATCCTCCCATGAAATGCCCTGCAATCCAAGCTGATGTACAACCACGATCTTGATGAGTGCATAGTGATAAATACTGTTGTACTGCTGCTCGGGAGATTTCTTCTGCACAAGCATGGTCATCCTCTCGATATTTAGACACATGAAATAAGGTATGTTCATCATCCTGACTCTCGTGAAATGCATCAATAACTTGATGTGGTAGGCATAGAGGCGTGAAAACCGGCCCTCACAACTAAAGTATCTGATAATAAGTTTCATCAAAGGCGCATAGGATTTCTTTAGGAACCGGAATGGGAAAACCCTGCTGAGCTGTCTCACATAGCTAGGCCTGATGTATGGTTCATAATGCACTCTGCCCACCTGCTATCTTTTGTTCCACTGTTCACCCACATTCGGTATTCCAGTTGCTTGAGAGACGGTTTCCGGTGTCACGGTGAAATTTACACCAGCAAGAGTTACCTGACCATCATGAAAATGCAATACAAAAGACAAGCCAACTCCTGATGATGTTGAATCCAAGCAATCATCTCACAATACTGATAGCATGACTGCTCACGAAAACATGCCATGGCAAGTGGGAAAGCCTGCAGTTGGGTCAATGAGGTGGGATCTTCTCTCACATGTTTGCCACCTTTACGAGGCCTTCTCGGTGCATGAAGCTCAGTGGTAGAATCACTATCTCTGTCATATGATGTATCAGTGTCTGTCTCCATGGTACTCAAGGTTAATGCAAGGTGTGTGTTGGCTTGAATGAGATGAAGAATGAGAATTTGGTGCTTTGTTTCAACTGCCAAATATGTGTCAAAGGGGACGGACTGTAGGAGAAATAGGGCAAAGGGAAAATAGACTTTAATCAAGTGATATCTGAAATGTAGGGGCAGCCAATTAGGAAACTTGGGGTTTGGGAACTTTTTACAAATGAAATAGGAAGGGGAAAATGATAGGAAATGAACTGATTTAGGGATAGGGAAATGGGCTTAGGAGTGAACGACCTTGGGGATGTAAGGGAAATGAAAAATGGATTATAATGATAATATAACACTGATGGGAAAGGAAAAACAGGTGGGGGAATGGATTCCTTGGCACCAAAATCAAATTTTTAAAAGTTCAAATTCAAACCCTAAGGGAGCAAATTTTAACACGGTGATAGGCTTTATAGTTTTGGTATTTCAAATTCTCATAATCCATTTTCAAACAAACACCAAACACTGATCAATGGCAATTGCAAAATCTCATGAACTTACTTGGAGCATAGGAGGTTGAGTCAATTTGAATTTTATGGAGCGGTGGCAAAAATTTTGGTTGTCGGCCCTGTGCACCGCGACAGAGGCCCAATGTGCCACGCTCTCTGTGTGTGCCGCGCAGGTAAACTCACCCACAGTCTGGCCCTCAAACTCTGATTTCGCCCTCCACGATTTTCTTCGACTTCTTTGATAACTTTGGTGTGAAAATTGTTGGGGTTCCTATGTTTTGGCAGATTTGGCAATACCAAAAGATAAGACAACATCAAACCACTTTGGGGCCCTAGGATCTAGCCCTCTTGGACCCGGAGAGGGATATCTCCGATAAAACAAAGAATGATTATCTTTGAAGCTCAAAATGATATGTCAGGCTAGGTATGAAGCACAAAGGGGGGTTTTAAATGATTTGGTTGGTGAGTTGCTGGGTTGGTCATGAGATCATAGGCTGGGAAAGTAATGGGAGAAAGGAACAAAACAGCAAGATGTTTCAATAAAGAGGATAGGTCAAGAAATTGTCATCCATTGGGCTATGGAGTCATGAAAGGTAATTACATGCAACAACTAGCCAGAGCCTCCAAAGGGCAAGTCATCTAATACTAAAGGATCTTTTTAGATTAGATGATGGGATGGAACATTAAGGATTGAAAGTGAAAGAAGGGAAGCAACCTAATTTCTGCCTATAGTTCAGATCAGAGGTCAGTTAACTCTAGACCTGCTTGGACATACTCATAGGACACTCTCAAAGAGGGACAAAGGAGCAAATTATAGATTGGACCAGAGGTCATTTAACTCTAGGTCAGCTTTAGCATGCTCCAAGGAAAATAGAGATAAGTTAAAACAAAGAGATCTTAGAAAAGGCCAGCTGGTCGCACAAGGATCCTAGTGGACAGGGCTAACTCTAATCCCTAGTGTTCCCAAATCTTCCAGCTTAAACCCAACAAGAACATCTAAGAACAAATTCATTTAATTCATACATCAGCTAGCAGGCAATGACATCCACTACACTGGTTAAATTAACTGAAATCAACCCTTAGATAACACATTTAGCAGAAAAAATTGAAGGCAAGGAGAGCAGAGACATAGGGTACCTAACAAGGGTAAATCTTATGCCATATTTCTGATGCAAGCCAGCAGAAAATGGAACAGTATGAAGATGTAATAAACAATGTTAGAAAAACATCACCAATAGTAATAGACCAGGATCCTGTGAAGTGTGCTTGATTGATTGGTGCAAAACCAATCATATACACTGAGCTCAATGGCTAATACATTCCAAACTTTATCCTCCCAGCCTACTACATACAAACTACTATGTTGATTTCTCCCAAAATGTTCTAACAATCAAAATGAATCCCTCTAACTACAACAGCAGCAGCCGAACAACAACCTTTACAATATGTTCTTCAGGATTCTTATAGGAGAAGAGAAAAACAAGGAGTATATGACATTTAATTTGTTTCATTAAGACAGAATGGCAGAAGCATTCACGCCCATACTGCTTAATGGCTCTGCAGCACTATGTGTACCCTGTAGTCTGCTTCGGGAGTCTTTGTCAGGTCAAGATTGACCTCAGATATTTCTTTGGAGTCATTCCTGGCTATTTGGAGCTCTGCGCTAGCCTTCTGGAATAAATGCACTAGGTGAAAATTCCACAAGGTCTCCATGCTTCATAAAGGTGGTCCTGACAGTCTTTAAGAAGCTTCTGTCAGTGAAATACATTTAAGGGCTCGAGGAGGCGTGAAGACTTCTATAGGAAGGTGTCCATCTTGGATAAACAGTGCTCTGCTGACATTAAACAGTGCTTGTGTGCATTTGGTCTTCAGACTGTGCCTTCTTCCTTTGAATAAGGATTATAACATTTAAATCTTCAATTACGGGCATAGATTCCCCAAATCCGTTTCTGCTGCTGCAACGGCCTCTCTGTGATCCCTGCACAATGAATTAAATCAATTATAAAATTTGGGGATGGTGGTGGAAGATTTGTTGTGGATGCTGGAGGAGTGGTGGTGGAGCAGTGGAGAAATAGTGGAAACAATGAAAAGTGGTAGAGAAATGATCGCATAGTGTAAAAACCCAAATATTAACGTTTGGGTGAATTACAAAGGAAAATATGGAAAAACAATGAATGGAGCCGTTGGATGTGGGACCCGGCCAGGGCGGAGGGTGATTAGATATGAACCGTGGATCTCAGGAGGAGATCAACGGTGGCGGTTAAGCAATGAGGTTAACAAGGAAACCCAATGGGAGAAATACAACGGAGACGCGATGCAACGTGGGCTGTCGATCTTGGATGAACGGGCGGTCGTGATCAAATCAGAGGATCGCAATCGGGGGATCAGGGGTGACACATCTTAAAAAGTTCTGATTGCGATCGGAGGGGTGTTGCGATTAAATGCCAACCGTTGGATCTGGGACTAGATCAACGGTCTAAATTTAATCAGAGGGAGATGGAGAGGGGCGACGGAAGGGGAGTGGGATGAATTTGAACCATTGGATCTGGAGGGATGGATGGCTCGAATTGGATCGGGGGATCGCAATCGCAAGGCGCAGAAGGGGGGTGCGATTAGAAAATGTGATTGCGATCGGAGCTGGGGATGCGATTATGCGCCAGCCGTTGGATCAGCGAAGGGTCAACGACTCAGATCTGATCGGAGGTAAATAGTGGAGGGTGGATGGGCGGGCGCGATGGTGCGATGTGATCGGCACTAGGCCATCGGATCTATATAGATCGATGGCGGGGATTGCCGCGGGAGTTGATGGACCAACACTCCAATCGCATCGGAGATTTACGTTTAACGAAGAGTTGCGCCCATCCGCAAGTTGCGATTGCGATTGGCGCTCAGACCCTTAGCGGTTGGTTCTGGCACTGGGTTACGTGGGGAAGTGGTTTGCGGGGCTGGAAGATAAGGGGCTAAGCCCTAATATAAAGTGAAAAGTGGGTTTTTTTCCCATTTTAATGCAATTTTGAGGTTAGGAAGGGGCAACGATAGAGGGAAGAAGGGTGAATTATGCCAAACAAAGGGTATGGGTAGAATTTGAAGGGGGTTAATAAGGGGAAATGGAGAGGAGTAAGAAGGGGATGGAACAGGGGTTTGGAAGGGATGAAATAAGGGGAAAATGCAGGCCTTTTGGGCATTTCTTCATAAACAGAGAGGTTTTATAATTGGAAACAGCAGTGGGGATGTATCAAAGGACAAGGGCATAAGGAGGCTTCAAGGATGATGTGTTTTCAGAGGGAAATGCATTCCTTGAAGGCTCAAAAACATATTAGCCCCCTGTTTTCTTGTCAAAAAATTTATGGGCGGCTAACAGTGGCTCCACATGGGGATGACTTCTTCTTGAAGGAGTCAAGAATCCAGAGAATGATCTTTGGTGTAGGCCAGATGCCTGCTGCTTTCCACATCCCTTTCTTTCTTAGATCAGCTGCCACAAATCATGAAGACATCATATCAGCAGTAAACATTCTCCCAAACAACTACCTACCCACACTATAGTCCTAACATTTTTCTTTTGGGTGCATTTGGACTAGCAGACCCTTTACATCATCAATTTTTACTAACAGGAAAATAAACCTATTCTATCTCTACCCTTATTACTCCATGAGACCAGATTAGACTGTTGGCCTCATAGTTTCTCTACCTAATCTAATCTCTGCTAGGATTAAACTGTCTAGCAGATTTCTTCTCTACATTCTAAGACAGAAATTGAAAATAGTCAAGCCAGGATTAGACTATCTGGCTTGCTGGACTTTGCAGAAATTAAAACAACTGACTACATGCTCACATGCTGAGCTTTATTTCAGACTTCCTACCTACTCTACTCTAACTTGGAAATCTCTGATGCTCTAGGTGATACAATAATGCCAATGCAGCCAGTCAAGCAGTAACAAAAAAGGATATGAGCACTGACTTCCTGTCAGGGATAACCACAGGGTGCTCTGCATGTGGTCCTTCAAAACTAAGGTCACCATCAGTAGTGACCACTCCTGATAAATCTGGCCCATGCTAAGGATCAACGCTGGAGTAATTGAGCTAATCAGGACCTCCATATACTTTGCCACAGGATCAACGAACACATGATGTACACTTTCTTCTCTCTGGCCTGCCATGACTGGTAGGTTTTCCTCATCCTAGGCAGCTTTGACTATTGCTTCATCCACTGCATCCTCAAAGTGGCTCTTGAAAGCCCATTCATCTTCTTCTTGCACATCAAGAAGAAGTGGAATTTCTTCTTTTCTAGGAGGAGGGAGACTTTCCAAAAAGGCTCTCGGGTCCCTAAACTGGTATGTTTTCTCTTGTGAGTTCAAAAGTTCAATCTCAGCTTCATACCTTTCAACCACCAGATCCAAGAATATTTTCCTGAGCACGGGTCTGCCCTTTAAGCTGAGAGGAATAACCCCTGGAAGGTCCTCCACCTTATATTCTGCCAAGTCACTAGAAATGGTATCACGACACATTGCCATGAAATCTAGAAACATTTCTGCAAACCATTCAGGGTCTTCCATAAGTAATATGGCTTGGTCTTTAGCATGGCTGATGTTGTACTGCAACATGGTCTCCCAGTGGAGTCTTTTAATCATTCAGGAATTGTGGAGTCGCAAGGTGGATGATTTACAATTTTACTATCCAACACAGTGATTTACCAAATCAAGTTTTGGTCTTAATCCCCAGTGGAGTCGCCATTATGTTGGGGTTCCTATGTTTTGGCAGATTTGGCAATACCAAAAGATAAGACAACATCAAACCACTTTGGGGCCCTAGGATCTAGCCCTCCTAGACCCGGAGAGGGATCTCTCCGATAAAACAAAGAATGATATATCTTTGAAGCTCAAAATGAGATGTTAGGCTAGGTATGAAGCACAAAGGGGGGTTTTAAATGATTTGGTTGGTGAGTTGCTGGGTTGGTCATGAGATCATAGGCTGAGAGAGTAATGGGAGAAAGGAACAAAACAACAAGATGTTTCAGCAAAGAGGATAGGTCAAGAAAGTGTCATCCATTGGGCTATGGAGTCATGAAAGGTAATTACATGCAACAACTAGCTAGGGCCTCCAAAGGGCAAGTCATCTAATTGTTGAGCCCCAAATATGTCCTTCTTTTCCACCACATTTCACTTCATTTTCTTTGTCCCTCATCAATTACAGGCTTAAATGATCAATAGGATTGATTAGGATTACTTTAAGAATGTATATAATGACTAACTTTCTATGTTTTCATGATTTTGTTATTGTAGAAATTTTTGACTAGACTCGGCTACAGAACGCAGTCATTCTGTAGCCAGTCGCCTATTCCGCAGCTATCTTCATGTTTAAGCAGGTTCCAGGTGTCACCTCAAGGAAAAACGCATATGGTCGTATTCCACATCACTCCCCCATAATTTCTTGCTCTCCACGAAGTCTGAGCTCGAGTCTACACGTGGTTATGCACGTGGGAAACCAAAACTAGGAGATAGACTTCTAATAGGACAAGGACTGTACAGATGTCCTTAATCATAGTACGAGGCCACCACCAGAGTCCTAGTTTGATTTTAGTTGGGAAAGACAATTATTCCTATTTTATCTCAAATAAATTTATGTAATTTTGTTATAAGTATGGCTCGGGAGACCGAGAAACAGCTAGCTAGATTTATGTTTTATTGTTAGATCTCAGAAGACCGTAATACTCTGTTTTGAAGAATTTCTCCTTTAATGAAAGAAGCATCACTTTATTGCAAGAGCTGAGTCGATCTTGAGTAGATTTGCATGCTAATTCGGTGGTAGAGGGCCCCTGCTACTTGATAAGCTTTGTTCATATGGTTTAGATAAGTAACTTAGCCTTGTTTCATTCTTAGTTTAGTCAATTTTCTGAACTTTGTGTTTTTATACTTACTTGCAGCGGATGCCACAGTTAGTCTTATCCTTACAAACTCTTCCAAAATACCACTAAAATTGGATGGGATATAACTGTAGTATTTTAGGAGTTAGTTGCATTTCCTTGAACTTTATGTTTTTTGTGCTCAATGACATCAGTTGTTACAACTAGTCTTGTTCTTATTAATCTCTTCCAAAATATCACTAACTCCGGATGAGATATAGCTGTGGTGTTTCAGAGCTTACTGTGTTTTGTTGAATTTTATTCTTTTATGCTTGTTTACATAACATGTTGCAGCCAGTCCTGTTCTATAAATTATTCCAAAAAAACCACTAACTCCGAATGAGACAGAGCTGAAACATTTCATAGAATTAGTTGCATTTTAGTCCAGTTGAAATACTCTAGAGGTAAATGTCACTCTAGTTTAATTCTATCACTATATTTCAAGTTTGATAATGGCACTCTAGTTCAACTCTTTTCACTGTATTTCAAGTTAGGTTAATGGCATTCTATTTTAGTTGTGGTCACTGTGTTTTAAGTTTGATCAATTGCATTCTAGTTCAGTGTTATCCATTGTTTTTTAAGTTGTGTTAACTGTCAAAATTAGACTTCACAGCCTTCATTGTTTACAAACTACTCTTGTTCTGACTTTCCATTAATACATCATCATATGAACATGAATTAGTGATATCAGTTTAAGGCCTTGATTGTTCTGCAATATTTTTCAATTTCACAAATAAGCCTTTTCCCAAAAACTATTCTAGAAAATCTCTAACTTTCGAATGAGGCTTACTAGTGACAAGTTGAGCTGCAGAATGGATTAATCTTAGCATTACAAGTTAATTCAGAGTAGAAATCTTATTGTGCTACAAATAATCTTTTCCGATTGTGTTCAAATAAACTTTTAGCCATGGATGAGATTATTTGTAATATTGTAAGATGATTGTTTACTTAGGAGAACCTCATTTGCACTAAACTTGTCCTTTTCTCAAGCTATTCCAATATATTTCTAATGAATGAATTGGATGAGTTCATGTTATGAGTTATTGAGTTCATGTTGTGATTTATTTATTTGCTATGAGTCATTATCAAACTTTGCATTTTCTGTTCTTTAGTATAGGTTTCACTCTATTTTTAGTGTGACCAACAACTGTTCTTTTTTAACATTTAGTTCTTTTCCTTCTTAACATAAAACCACAAAACCAAAAACATCATAAAAACATTAAACATAACGTAGTGAGAAACATATACCTAGGCACATATAGTGCACCTCACTTCAGCAGTTTACTAACCCTAGTTGATAATTTATGACCTCAATTTAGGAACACTAAGTTGAGCACACACTAATACTAAAGGATATTTTTAGATTAGATGGTGGGATGGAACATTAAGGATTGAAAGTGAAAGAAGGGAAGCAACCTAATTTCTGTCTATAGTTCAATCAACCCTTAGATAACACAAAATTAACTGAAATCAACCCTTAGATAACACATTTAGCAGAAAACATTGAAGGCAAGGAGAGCAGAGACATAGAGTACCTAACAAGGGTAAATCCTATGCCATATTTCTTATGCAAGCCAGTAGAAAATGAAACAGTATGAAGATGTAATAAACAATGTTAGAAAAGCATCACCAATAGTAATAGACCAGGATCCTGTGAAATGTGCTTGATTGATTGATGCAAAACCAGTCACATACACTGAGCTCAATGGCTAATACAGTCCAAAATTTATCCTCCCAGCCTACAACATACAAACTACTCTGTTGATTTCTTCCAAAATGTTCTAACAGTCAAAATGAATCCCTCTAACTACAACGGCGGCAGCCGAACAACAACCTTTACAATATGTTCTTCAGGATTCTTATAGGAGAAGAGAAAAACAAGGAGTAGATGACATTTAATTTGTTTCATTAAGACAGAATGGCAGAAGCATTCACGCCCATACTGCTTAATGGCTCTGCAGCACTATGTGTACCCTGTAGTCTGCTTCGGGAGTCTTTGTCAGGTCAAGATTGACCTCAGATATTTCTTTGGAGTCATTCCTAGCTATTTGGAGCTCTGCGCTAGCCTTTTGGAATAAATGCACTAGGTGAAAATTCCACAAGGTCTCCATGCTTCATAAAGGTGGTCCTGACAGTCTTTAAGAAGCTTCTGTCAGTGAAATACATTTAAGGGCTCGAGGAGGCGTGAAGACTTCTATAGGAAGGTGTCCATCTTGGATAAACAGTGCTCTGCTGACATTAAACAGTGCTTGTGTGCATTTGGTCTTCAGACTGTGCCTTCTTCCTTTGAATAAGGATTATAACATTTAAATCTTCAATTACGGGCATAGATTCCCCAAATCCGTTTCTGTTGCTGCAACGGCCTCTCTGTGATCCCTGCATAATGAATTAAATCAATTATAAAATTTGGGGATGGTGGTGGAAGATTTGTTGTGGATGCCAGAGGAGTGGTGGCGGAGCAGTGGAGAAAAAGTGGAAACAATGAAAAGTGGCAGAGAAATGATCGCATAGTGTAAAAACCCAAAGATTAACGTTTGGGCGAATTACAAAGGAAAATACGGAAAAACAATGAACAGAGCCGTTGGATGTGGGACCTGGCAAGGGCGGAGGGCGATTAGATATGAACCGTGGATCTCAGGAGGAGATCAACGGTGGCAGTTAAGCGATGACGTTAACAGGGAAACCCAATGGGAGAAATATAGCGGAGACGCGATGCGATGTGGGCCGTCGATCTTGGATGAACAGACGGTCATGATCAAATCGGAGGATCGCAATTGGGGGAGCAGGGGTGACACATTTTAAAAAATTTTGATTGCAATCGGAGGGGTGTTGCGATTAAACGCCAACTGTCGGATCTAGGACCAAATCAGCGGTCCACATTTAATTGGAGGGAGATGGAGAGGGGTGATGGAAGGGGAGCGGGATGAATTTGAACCGTTGGATCTGGAGGGATGGACGGCTCAGATTGGATCGGGGGATCTCAATCGCAAGGCGCAGAAGGCGGGTGCGATTAGAAAATGCGATTGTGATCGGAGCTGGGGATGCGATTATGCGCCAGCCGTTGGATCGGTGAAGGGTCAACGGCTCAGATCTGATCAGAGGTAAATAGCGGAGGGTGGATGGGCCAGCGCGATTGTGCGATGCGATCGGCACTAGGCCGTCGGATCTATATAGATCGACGGCGGGGATTGCCGCGGGAGCCGATGGACCAACACTCCAATCGCATCAAAGATTTACGTTTAACGAAGAGTTGCACCCGTCCGCGAGTTGTGATTGCGATTTGCGCTCAGACCCTTAGCGCTTGGTTCTGGCACTAGGTTACGTGGGGAAGTGGTTTACGGCGCTGGCGGATAAGGGGCTAAGCCCTAATATAAAGTGAAAAGTGGGTTTTTTTCCCATTTTAATGCAATTTTGAGGTTAGGAAGGGGCAACGATAGAGGGAAGAAGGGTGAATTAGGCCAAAAAAAGGGTATGGGTAGAAATTGAAGGGGGTTACTCGGGGGAAACAAAGAGGAGTAAGAAGGGGATGAAACAGGGGTGAAATAAGGGGAAAATGGAGGCCTTTTGGGCATTTCTTCACAAACAGATAGGCTTTATAACTAGAAATAGCAGTGAGGATGTATCAAAGGACAAGGGCATAAGGAGGCTTCAAGGATGATGTGTTTTCAGAGGGAAATGCATTCCTTGAAGGCTCAAAAACATCTTAGCCCCCTGTTTGCTTGTCAAAACATTTCTGGGGGGCTAACACAAATGAACTGTTGAATGTGAAAATATCTTATATATATGAAAAAAAAATTGATTTTTCATTTGGCAAACCCACTTTCTAATGTTGTTGACTTTGGCACTTTTTAAAATAAACTTTGTCTTGCTTGTTTCCTTTCATTTTTGAACTGATGATGAATCTCTTGTCTGTTCTTTGCAGGGATAGATGGCATGGGATTTTGGCAAAGGCGACCAGGGCTGCACTTGAAGAACTTCACAACTAAAAAGCTTTGAAAATTACATTGCATTTATTACAAAAGGATAAAATATACAATTTTTCTTCAAAACAGAGTTTTGAAGCAAAATCATTATCAAGCATTATGACGATAAAATTTTTGCGCTGAAAACTTATTTCGAACCTCCCTCATGTGCCTGCTGACATTATTAGACTTTTTGAAGGCCAAATTAACGAAACCCTAGATCTAATGAGACCCAAAACCCTAAAATGACTCTTTGTCAAATAAGAGGCCAAACATGACTGTAAATGATTTTAAAATTGATTTTGACGAACAGACACGGACCAGCAGGTACATGACATGAGGGATATGAGAGAAAAGACCCTTCCGTCAGATGATCCATGCTCCTAATGGAATGCAGCTGACTGAACTGAATGAGACACCTAAAATGAAATGCAACAAGAGATTTTGATCTCTGACGGAGGGATGAAGATATCGAATCTAACATTGGCTCCAATGGGGATGGTAGCTCCTTGGAGGTGCCAAGAACTATAGATTTCTGGGAGAGTAGGTAGTGCCTTCGTCCATTGGGAAATGGAATCCATAACTTCGACAAATAAATGCAAGACTCTTGACTCAACTTTATTGACTGAAACTTGACTGAAACTGACTCAATTTTGAAACTAAAATGACTGAAAAACCTGACTCGAAAAACTCAAACCAGAGCTGAAATCAATCTTCAGAATTATAGCCTTCACTTCGGGCCCCAAACTGAAGAAAAGATCACATCACACACTTGCAATGAAACTGAAATAAACTGGTATGTACAGTGACAATGTAAACAACAGAAAATATTTCAGAAATGATACCGCTTGAGCAGCCGACCATTGACCGACCCTCCTGGGCAATCTTCCCTGTTCATCTCTTTCAGAAGAAATGCATTCTCACCCCGATATGCAACAATTTTAAAGGGTCCTTTCCAGAGATTTTTGAACTTACCATGCTTACCCTTTTCCTCATTTCTTGCATCCCATTTCAGCACCACTTCTTCCAATTGAAATTTGTCCGCCTTTGCTTTTCTGTCATAGATTTTCTTAATTCTATCTTACAGCTTGAATGTGTTTTGGAAAACTTCTTCTCTCGTCTGCTAAAAATGGATCATTTGATTTATTATTCTTTGCATATTATCTTCTTCACTGCCAGCTTCCTGTAGAAGTTTGACCACTGGAACTGCGAGAGAGGTAGGAAACACCGTGTCAACTCCATATACTAACTCAAAGGGGGACATACCAATGGATTTCTTCTGACTCACCCGATCTGCCCAAAGTGCATTGACCAACTTCTTATGCAAACTTTTCTTGTTTATTTCCAGCAACTTTCTAATGATGTTAACCAAATATTTGTTGGAAGACTCCGCCAATCCATTTCCTTGTGGATGATAAGCGGTTGAGTGTCCCAAAATGATATGATACTTGTCACAAAATTCAATCATCCTTTTTTATTTGAAATTTGCTGCGTTATCAGTTATTAACTTATTCGGACAACCAAAACGAAACAAAATATTATTCTCAGGGAACGAAATTATTACCGAATCTGTAGCTTGCCTGGTGGGAATCGTTTCAATCCATTTCGTGAAATAATCTGTCGCTGTTAGGATCCACTTATGCTGAGCTGAAGAAGCGGGATGGATTTCGCCAATGAAATCCAAACCCCATTGCTGAAAAGGAGCACTTACCTCAATGGGATTAAGCGGCAAAGGCTGCAATTTCTGCCTCCCTTCAAAAATTTGACATTCATGAAAGCTTTTGACAGTCTTATACACATCAACAAAAAGTGTCGGCCAATAATATCCCGCTCTCAAAATCTTGTTGGCCTTTTTTTTCCAAAAAAGGTGACCTCCGCAATCTCCTTTATGAAAATCCTCCATAACCTGCCTTGCTTCTTCTTCCACCAAACAATTCAGCAAAACACCACCGGGATCTTTCCAATAGAGTGAATTATTCAAAATACAAAACTTAGCAGCTTTCAATTTTAGCGTTCTACTTTTGTTTCTAGCCATGTCGGGCGGTGGTGACAAATTTTGAAGCACATATACAATATCTGAATACCAAGGAGAAAGCACAAAGATTTCTGATACCTGAACTGATGAACTTTCCTCATTCTCCTCGGAAATAGCAGCAATAAGATTGATGTCCAAGGCATGTAAATTCGACTCAGCCATTAGCTTAGCCAGCCCTTGTCCTTTGATAAGCTTTGTAGGCTTTATCTCCACATCATACTCCAACAAGGTAGCAATCCATTTTCCTCGTCTCCCTTGTAGATTTGTTTGTACTAAAACATCCTTAACAGCAGTGTTAGGAACATAAGAAAGAATATGAGAATGCAGAATATATACCCGAAAATATTTCAACGCTTTCATTAAAGCAGGAGCCTGCTTTTCAATGATGTTATATTTCAAGGCTGCATCTCTTATAGTACGGCTGAAAAAAGCAATTGGCTTTTCATGCTGATCTCTTTTCTGCATTAATACCGCTGCCATAGTATGCTCCGAAGCAAATGAAAACAAAATAAAATCCTGAGTATAATTCGGGCTGATCAAAACTGGAGCTGAAGAAAGAACCAACTTCACTAAATTGAAAAACTTTACCGCCTCCTCGGTCCACTTCACTAAGTTGTCTTTCTTAAGAATGTTTGTAATCTCTCTTAGATGTTCAGCAAGATTAGGCACAAAGCAGCGTAAAAAATTCTCTTAGGACTGAATCTCCTTTTTGTTCTAGGGAAGGTCAATTTGTTGAATAGCTTCAACTTGAGCTGGGTCAATACGGATGCCATATTTTAAGATAATATGACCAAGAATTTTTCCCTCATCCATGGCAAACAAACTCTTCTTCGGATTGAGTGACACACCATACTTTCTGCATCGCTGAAAAATAATCTTCAGATGGTAAAGGTGCTCTTCATCAGAATTGGAAAAGACTGTCAGATCATCAAGATACACAACTAGAAAAACATCTTTCTCATTTGCAAATGCCATATCCATTGCGCGCTGAAATGTGGCACCAGCATTCTTCAAACCGAACGGCATTTTAGCATAATGGAAAGTTCCCCACGGAGTGGTGAACGCTGTTTTGTCTCTATCATCCTCATGGACCAGAATTTGGTTATACCTGGAATAACCATCGAGTAGCGACATACGAGATGCTCCAACTACTCACTGAAGTATGTGATCCATTTTGGGCAATGGATAATTATCTTTCAAGGAAACCTTATTCGGATTCCTAAAATCAATGCACAAACGAATCTCACCTATTTTCTTGCGGACGGGCACCAAATTGGAAATCCAATCTGAAAATCTTATAGGAACAATGATACCAGCCTTGTATAATCGATTCACTTCCTTCTCAATTGAGGGCAGCAACTTCGGATTTATCCTTCTCAATTTCTTCCTGAAGGGATTTTGATTTGGTTTAACTGGAATGGTGTGCTGAATTATGTTGGTATCATACGTCTTCAAATCTGAATAGTCCCAAGCAAATACATCAGCAAAAGAAGACAATAAACTAACATATTTTTCTTTTACCTCTGGTGACAATGCTTTGGAGAATTTCACCATCTTTGGATTCTCATCTGATCCAATGTTCGCATCTTCAACTCCCTTTTCGGTAGGACGCAAGGTTGGTTTTTTAGCTACGTCATCTTGATTGAAAAGCTCCTCTAAAGGTATCAAGCCTTTAGGAATGACATTATCTTTCAGCTAAAAAACTTCCATCTGATTTACTTGCACTTCAGTCTCACCATCATCATGCTCCATATCAATTGAAGTATCTTTGAACTTACCTTCGTTTTGCAAAAATTCATCAATCTCTTCATAATTTTGGAATACTTGCCAATACCTCTGATTGTCCGGGACAGTCGGACGATGCTTCACATGAATTTCGAATTTGTTACTTGAGTTCATCGGAATCTTCAAATTACTTGCTGCCTTTGCAAGCGCATCTGCAATACCATTCTGAATACGAGGGACAGAATTCAAAGTATAGTCTGAAAATAATTTCAAGATATCAAGAACAACATTTCGATAAGCCTACATTCGAGGATGCTTAGCTTGGTATTCACCTTTCACTTGCTTAATTACTAACTCGGAGTCGCCATAGACTGCAATCCTCTTAGCTTTCAACTTTCTAAGAATTTTCAGACCAGCAATCAAAGCTTCGTATTCTGCCTCATTATTCGAACAATCAAAAGCTAATTTATAAGAGCAAACCCTTACATTACTCGGTACCTTGTTTGGGGCGGAAAAAGGGCTGTGTACCCAAATACCAATTCCAGCACCATCACTCCCTACTGCACCATCAAAATTCATGGTCCACAAACCATCTTCATCTTCTTCCAAGTGCTGAAATTTTGTTTGCTCTGTTATTTCTGCTTGTTGTCCATCAACTTTTTGCTGCTGTCGGAAGGCTGATTGCTCAATGGAACTCTCAAGTTCTTGTCTCTCTTTCTTCAAAACCTCTCTAAAATTCTCGATGATTTCCAGAATGTCCTCTGCTTCAACTAAATGACTATTTACATCATTGAAACTATCTGAATACAAAACAAATACTCTAAATTTGTATGTACATAATTAATAGGATGATTTACCGGTTTCTCCTTGCTGGTGTTAGGTCCCTATATTACTAGTATAGTCCCTTATTATTGTTAGTGTAACCCCCTTATTGTTATTATTGTACCCTTGTAACCCCCATTTTTTTATTATTGTGCCCTTAAATTATTATTGTTAGGTTATTCCAGATTATGTAATTTACAGGAGCCACATTGTAAGCCCCATGGACTCCTATATATAGAAAGGAGGTTTTGTAAATTGTATCATCCAAGAATTTTTCATTTATTTAATGTATTGGAGGTTTCCCCCTCAAAGTGGCTCATTTCTAAGGCGTTGATATCTCTTTTCTTCTCTTTTTGGAGCTGGTTACACAACATTTGGTATCGGAGGTTTGGATTCTAGGGTTTCGCTGCTCCAAACAGGGCATCGTGGCATTTTCGCTATAAATTTTTTTCTACGAAGTTTCAGAATCTGAAATTTTTAGGGTGCGACACCGAAATCCTGAGGAATATTTTCTAAAAATTTCAGAGCTTGGTTCGCAATATTTTCGGAGATATCATTTGTGTAAGTTAGGTATTTTTTCAAGCTCCTAAACAGGTCATCGTGGCATTTTCGCTATAAATTTTTTTCTACGAAGGTTCAGAATCTGAAATTCGTATGGTACGAAGCTAAAATCCTGAGGAAATTCATCAAAAAAATTTCAGAGCTTGGTTCACAAGTTTTTGGAGATATGATCTGTGGAATTTAGGTCTTTTTTCAGGCTCCTAAACAGGTCATCGTGGAATTTGTGCTATAAATTTTTTTCTACAAATTTTTAGAAGATGAAATGTTTAGGATACGAAGCCAAAATCCTAAGGAAAATCTTCAAAAAATATCAGATCTTGGTTCACAATATTTTCGGAGATATGATCTGTGGAATGTAGTGCTTTTTCAGGCTCCTGAATTTCATCTCAAAGAGGTGATTTTGGGAAAATCTTCATAACTCTCTCTCTGAGCATCGGATTGGAGTTCCGTAAAAATTGGTCACAAGTACATGGAATTTAGTTTCTTGGCTATCAATTTTAGAGCCAAAGGATGAAACAGTGACACGTGGCAAGTCGTACAATTTCACTCTATTGAACCAATCCATAATTAGTACTTTTTGAACTAGATCTAGCTACAGAATGCAGACATTCTGTAGCTAGTTGCCGATTCTGCAGCTGTCTTCATGTCCATGCAGGTTCCAGGTGTCATCTTGGAGAAAAACACATATGGGTGTATTCCACATCATTCCCTCATCATTTGGTGAACCAGTCCAAAATTAGGTCATTGTGGGAGATTGGACACAACTTTGTCTTGGGAAATCCAAATTAGATCAGACCTGTGGCATTTGAAAGAAGCTTCAGAGGGCTACTACAGGGTTGAATTTTAGATATTGAAGATTTTCAATTATAGAGATAATTCAATTTCAATCGAGCTCCTCGAAGCAAGTAAAAGGTGTGTATTTTTTTTCCGAATTGCATAAGTCTTGTTTGAAGAATCAAGTTGAATTGATTCCAAGGGAATATTGTAGAATAGGTATCAATATTGGATTCTAAAATGGCACCTAAAAAGAATTCAACACCCATTAAGCCTTTAGAAGGCTCTACCATGACTCATGAAGATGAAGAATTTCAACATGATCTGTCAAAATTACAAGTTGGAGCTGGTTACACAACAGCTGGTGATCATATACTTCATATTTTGCTCCCAATACAATCTTCTCATCTGATAGAACACAGGAATGGTAGCATAGGAGAAATCAAGCTGTAATGTTCCCTTCAGTTTTTCTCCCCAAGATCTGGAAAGAAGCATGCCAAATCTAGGAGGAATATTTGCCACAACCACATCCATCAAAACATTCTTAGTTGGAATCTGATATAAGCTAACCACAAAATATTTGATAAGCCCGATGCATCTTACTCTGCTAGAATCAAAAGAATAAAGATCATTATATTTCCTTGTGATGTCCAATCCCAATTTCTCCATGATTTCTCTCGGCATGAGATTATGAGAAGCTCCAGAATCAAACATGGCATTATGTAACACAAAATCATGCAATCTAAGGCTGATATAAAAAGGAGGTACATCACTATCGGGAGACTCACCATCCAATGTTGGTCCAAATATCAATTTAGTTTGATCATCTTCCACATTCACCATATCAGACATTGGATCGAAATTCAGAATTTTAGACACCTCGCCCTTATAACTGCTATTTTTCTTCAATTCAGTCAAAGGAATGGAAACTTTTAACTTAGCTATTTCACTCTCTAAGTTAAAAAATGAAGTTTTTTCTACCTCTTTGACAGGAACATCCTTCCTTTCAGCTTTCTCCCTCGATACAATTGGCTGATTAGATATTTCATTTGCTGATGGAGACTTGCTAGTAGCGGGATCAACTATCTCTTTTCCCTTCTTCTGTGCAATGGGTGCATCATTCTTTGGTGTTGAAACTTCCTTTCTCTTTTGGATTGGGTTGATAGGCACATCTCTATTTCTAAGTGAATATTGATGCTGCTAGGTGGACAAATCATTCATATAACCTCTCTGATACTCATCTGACTCTTCTTCAAGAGCTGTCTCATTTGCCAAAATAAAATCCTCGTCTTTTTGTACAACTGAGCTTTCTGCATACTCCTCATCTTCAGTGATAAAGGTTGGCATATCATCAGGTGTAAAGAATTGATTCTCTTCCCTATTACATTATCTTCATCATCTGATTCTGGACCAACAAAATTATGTTGTAAAGGAGTCTTTACCTGCTGCTGTATTGTTGGTGGTTCTTGTGCTCGCTGCTCTCATTGTTTGATCCTGAATTGTGGTTGTTGCTGGCCACGGAAGTTAGGATTTCTGATCTACGGTTCAGGCTTATCTAGTGTCAATATTTCAATCATCTTTTCCACCTTACGAAGTACTTGATCTGAAGTAGAAGCCTCTTCCTTTATTGTGACTTTCTTTTCTGCTCTCAATCTAGCTCTCTTGTCATTCAAATTAGCTTCAACACTCACTGCGATTTTCTGAATTTCTTCCAAGGTGGCAGGATCTCTTTCTCATAATTGATAGGCCATTTTCGGATCAAAACCATCCGGAAACTTAAGAAAAGATGACCTCCTAGATGGCCTTAAATCATCAGGAATTGCATTGTAAACCGCATTGAATCTAATACAGTAATCTTGGACGGACTCACCAACGTTGCGCTTGATCTTGGTATATTCAAAAGTGATCTAAAGAGGATCTTTCTTTACTTCCCACCGATCAAAAAATTGTCTCTGAAGCTCAGCCAATGTAGCAATAATCCTAGGTTGCAAAGCTTTGAACCATTTTCTCACTTCTCCTCCAAAATTTTGCACAAATAATCTCATGGTCACATTCTCTGCATCGATTTCATGAAGGTCAAAGAAATCTGCCATTTTATCAGCATGCTACTGAGCAGGAACACTTTGAGGAGTGCCATCAAACAATGGAATCTTACTTTGATAATCAGCGGGCATATCATCCAAGTTCTGGGGCAACACAAGAGGTGCAAATCAGGCAGCCATTGCTCTTGGTGGATTTACAATTGGATTTGGAAATATGGGAGGAGTAGGAGAAGTAGATGTATGAGGTGTAGATGGAGGAGAAACTATTGCAGATTGTTGATCAGGGATAGATGGTTGCACGGGAATGGTAGGAATGAAAGGAGGCTGGGTATGAACTTGGGAATTGGAAGTAACTGTTGATGTCCCAAGAGTTTCGGATGCAGATTCTATAAACTCAGGAATGTTTGTTGCCACAATAGAATTTTGAATATTCAAAATATAACTATCAATGGATCTATTAGCCTATTCAATTTCAAGATACTTGATAAACTCTGGATTTATGACTGTAGAATCAATAGCACTTTCAGACTTAGTCTCAAACAACGACAACTCAAATTGTTCGTCAAATTCAAGATCTTCAAGGTATTCAAACACAGCGGGACATGAATGAGATTTGAACAGAGGAATCACAGGACTTTCTCGATGAAGAATTCTTGAAATCAGATTGGTATTTTCATACACTGGAGGTGGATCGGGATCCGGATTTTCTCTAGTATGTCTTCTGGAAGCCAGTGTGTTAAATTATTTTCAAAAATCAAAGGGACAAAACCAACTTGTTCAGCCTATCAAATTCTAGACTCATCACCCAAAAGTCCAGAACGATCTGATGTACTGGGGCAATTTACAATTCAAGTGTCACGTTTACAAACTAGACTAGAGATTGACTGAAGCGACGTTAATCGACTTTCGCTAATGCAAAGCAAGAGTGTTTCGAAGGCTACCTGGCATACCTTCAGGCTCCGTCTGTAGCTTATAAAACAAATAACACCAACAAGAAAACCATTTTTTCCCCAGTATGGTCGCCACTATGTTATTGCCTAAATCTACCTCAGGCTGAAAAAGGCAGAGTTCAGGGTAACATCAAACCACGCTCAGTCTAGTAGCTAGCCCTACCAGATCAGGAGAGGGCTCTCTCCGGGTCAATCTCAACAACGATAATCAATAAGGCTTGAGATGACTTGAAATAAAGGCTAATTTTAGGCTAGGTATATAAGTAAAAGAGTTTAAGTTTGATTTTGGGGGTTTTGTTGGAAACAAAGGGAAAGGCAGTTTTGGGTTCGGGGATGAGGCCTAGCTTTTGCAGAGTTTTGAATGGGGCAAGGAAAGCAATTGTTTTGATGCTTTGTATTGAATGAATGGATAGTTCAGACCGGTGGGGAGCTGAAGAGGGAAAAATGCTTTCAAGAATCCTCTTCAAACAGATGAAAACATGGAAAATTAAACAAGACTGAAGGCAGAGCAAAGCAATCTAATGAATTCCACCTTTATAACTTGTTTGTTTAATTTCAGAAGAAAGGAGACAGGAAGTGATACACATAAACATCAGTGAAATTACAATTACATAGATAAAAAAACCATCAAAACACAAAGCCACATGGATCCCAAAAATTTCTGCAAACCCTGGTCTATTCCTTTGCCAAAATTGCAGAGATGAAATGTACAATGAAGTGCAAAGCAATCCCAAGTGTCCAACCCTGAAAATCACTGAAGAAATACATGATATAGACAAGAATAACTCATCCCCATGCCTCTAGGGGTCGAGCTCACCATTCTAGGATCTGTTTCAACCATATCTAAACTAGAAACTGGAAAATAGGCAATGAAACAACTTGCCTCTATATGATAGGAAACTGATTCATTCACTTACATTTCACTTTTTGGTGAATGAATCCACTAATATGAGTAAAAATGTGCCAAAATTACATCATGGTTATGAAATTACATCAAGGTACATCAAGAGTTACATGAAAAACTCAAACTAGCCAAAACTAGGCGAATTTCTTAGCTGCTGAGTGAAAAATAGGCCAAATTTCCCTATGCGCTGCGCCTGAAATCTCTATGCATAATACAAGTTTGAGGCTGATTTTGAGGGACTTCCCGAAGTCCACTTTGAGTTTAGGATAGCTCGTTGGAAAGCCCTACCTATCTAATTTCCAACCCAAGTGGAATTTCTAGATTTGGTTGCCATTTTCCCCTCCAAAAATCAAATCTCCCAACATTGCTTCCTGTGTGTGCAAAAAGTGGCAGAAAGGCCATTTTTAGGGTGTTTTTGACCCTTTAGGCAACCCAGAAATTGATGAATTAATCCTTAGGTAATCCATAGGCATGCATAAATTTTGATGAAAAATCCAAAAATGCCAAGTTTTCCTTCAAAAGAGCTTCCAATTATAAGCGCGCGCCAAGTGGCGCTACGCGTCGGGCAGGAAAATCTGAATTTAGGCCCAAAAATTCAAAATTGATAAAAATTTTCCAAAATTTCTTGAAATTTGGGCTGAATGCCCACCATCAAGCACTATGCTGGTCCAAAGAAGCTTCAGCCAAAATTTGGAGAGTATCATGCCTTTTACGACGCTTTAGTGCCCTCCTTAGCCTAGCCTTCAGGATTTTGATCCTTGCTTTGCAAACATGATTTCGTGCCCTGTTAGCCATCAGTATTTTTTACATGTTAGTGATGACTATATCTACAGCTGAGTTTTCTAGAAACTGATTTCCTTATGTCAATATGTCATCCAGAAAACCCTCCTAAAACTTTTTTCGCCCCTCTACCTTTTCAGTTCGCCCATGTCGAAATCAAAACCTCATTGTCACTATCCTATCTAGCTTCAGCCTTCTTGGTCTTCCCATCAGCTTTAAAAGGAAAATCCACATCTGTTTCAAAAGTCTCCCCTATGTTAGGAAGTGGCGCTTTAAGACATTTCACCCTTGGCAATCATCAAAAATCCAAAAAGCCTCCATCTGCTACAGACCAACCATGACTGACCTCCTACTTTGCAAATTAGTTTTACAAGCAGCCCTAAGTCGCGCCACTCACACCCCCTAGATCTCAGCACGGCATAAAACCCAATCTCAAGCTGACTATTAGGTTTTTCACAGTGTTCTATGGTTTCTACAAAGGCAGGAAATATAATTTCATCTCATGGAGTAAATGTTTGAGTTTACAGTTAGAGGAACAGCTGCTTCTAAATGTAACTTGAGCCTGAGATATGTCTGCAAAACAGAAAGCTACTCATCTGGACTTTACAGCTCTTTCCAGCATGAAAATCACGGTAAGAAAGGGATACCACTGTCTCAGCAAACTGGTAAATTGTCAAGGCCCAGAACCTCCTTTCTTTACAAGCAGAGGGTTAGGGCGCCTCCTTCATCACACAAGCAGAGGGCGCTAGCCAATATTGACTTGGAAGATTGCAAAGGTCCAGGTTTGCTTTGTATTGAACAGTGAAACAATATCTCCAGGTTTTATGAATTTGAGTGATGGTCATAACAGGAACAGAGTTTGGAATATGCTAGGAAAAAGAGTCTGGTCTGATAAAGGAGGTCATCTGAAGCTTTCAAAACATGTGAATTGTTGAAATGAAGAAAGGCATGTCATTGGTGAAAATTCCAATCATAAGTACCCTGCTTATCCACAAGATCAAATAGAACAGATGCTGACAACAAATGCCATTACCCAGGCAGAAGGAAAGTTCTTGTTTTCTCAAAAGACACTGACCTCCATAATTACAGAGATTATCCTTCAAATGGTTTGTCATGAGATGACCAAAACACATGATGATATTTTAGTCACCCTTAGAGCAGTACAGAGGAACAGTGTCACTGTGGCTAGGGCTTCTTCTGAAATACAGTGATGCTTGCAAGTAAAGATGCTAAGATTGATGTTTTTCAAGTGGTTTACTTACCATCACATTCAGAGAAAGGCTGTGTCAAACATAGTTGTCAAAAAGCCTTCAGATACCTTACCTGATGAGGAGCCTCCTCCATGTATGAGCAGATGGCCAAAGCCATTGCAAGTTGCTGAAACTGATTGATATAAAATACAATGGAAGGATACAATGAAATTGAATAGAAGTCATTGCACAGGTAAGTGTTACTGTTTATGATGCAAAGGTATTGTTTTCCCTTTTCAAAGAGTTGTCTGTCAGACTGTACCTGTAGTGGAAAAGAGAAAATATTGAACATATGCATGCATTTATACCACAAGGAGCAGTTTCTTTAAAGGAAATGGTTAAAACAGTACTCCACTATCCCTTGCCCAGAATTCTGAAGGAGATCCTTTTGAGTAAACAGTGAAGTATAGTGTGAAAGAATGCAACCTAAGGAAGGCGCTACAGTCCAGGGAAAAGCTTATAAATCACCTAAGAGCAGAAATTATTAAACAAGTTGGAAGGGCACATGCAATCTCCTGTTAAGTGATAAAACAACTTTCAAATGCATTTTGACAGATTTTAGATGACTTTTCTTTGTTAACATTTCACCTAAATTGTCAAAACAGGGGACAGAGTTGAGGTTTTGGAATGTCTCTCTTACAAAATACCAATGCACCAGTCAAAATACATTAACAAGGCAAGCCCTGTCCTTCAGAAACATAACAGTTTTTTAGCATTATCTTTACAGTGGTAAGGTGGGTTGCCTTACATCAGAAATAGCACCAACATTGTTAAAAACAATGGCAGAGGTGATGAAGTTTGTTGAGTTTTTGTCAAAGTTTAAAGCTCGGGGTCAGAGTCGATGTTCGGGTTCACATATTTAAAATGACAAGCCCAAAGTTTAAACACAAAACAAAGTTAAAAATTCAATGTTACTTTCAAAGTTTAAACGACCGTTGAAGTTTTGTTGGGACATGACATCAAAGAGCGAGTGTGAGAGTAAAGACTTCATTTTCAAAAAACTGAAGACGAATCCGGTCTCCCTAGCACCAAAGCAAGAAAATATGGTCGAAATAACACAGTTTGCACGTTTTTGCACCGAGCGACGTGCCTGGGTTTTTGCGCGACGTGCCTGGGCGAAAATTTTCACGGGCCACCGTTGACAGCGCGACGTGCCTGTACATTGGCGCGACACGCCTGTACAGGCCGCCCGACCACCCGACAGGCCGACCCGACAAATGCTTTCTGCGCGACGTGTTTTATTCAAAAGGTGCCGCGCAAGTGTCCAAAGTTTCCAGCGTTTCTTCAGCCCTTCAAACAGGTGTTCATCAAAATTCGAGGTATTTTTATACATTCCCCATCGATTTCAAGGTTTTGATAAATGACAAGAAGTTTTAAAACCCCAGACCTTGTCATTATAGTTAAAAACAAAAGCAGTCCTTTCTACACAGTGAGCTGAAGTATTGCAATATGATAAAAGGCCGAATTTGTCATTCAAAGAGCACATGTAAAGATACGGGGTTTTGAGGTTGAGAACCAGTTTGTTTCATCTTCAAATCAATCGAAGGGCAGAGGTTGTCTTGTAAAGATTTGTGTTTTGATTAGAAGAAAACTTTGTTATGAAAAGACAGGGTTTAGTCTTAAAAGAGAAAACTGTCCTCACAGTCCTCCAGACATTGCCACATTGTTAAAACAGTGAAATGCAACCAGTGGAAGGAATTGTGACATATTTTCTTTGAGAAGGAAAGCTCACACAGTTTCAACTTAAAGGCTTGTGGTCTTCTAAAAAAACTCTGTCATTATCACCCCAAACCTGTGTATTGACATTGTTAGCATATGTGTGGTGATTTGCTTGAGATGCAAACAGTGAAAAGAGGGCACACCTGTACAGGACAGAATTGTTAAATGTTTGAAAGCCTCCTTGAACAAGGAGTTTTTGTGTATGGGTTGATATCAAAGATTTTAAGAACAGAGTGATTATTGGCATTTTCTCACAGCACACTTTTAGCAGACTGCCTCCCTTTCACTGTATTGTCCCTACTGTAAATTTGTTGAACAGAGTTTTTCCAAAGGTGCAGAGCCACTTTCTAAAGGGCAGAGTTGTTGGTGATTGCATTTAACATTGAGACAGAGGTGCAGGTGTAGTATTGACCTTTGAAATTCACAAGTAAAGAGGTGGCTTTCCTAAAGCACTGTGCATTGATTTTACACCTAACCTAGGTCTGCCTTTTCCTTGCACTATATTGTATCATTTTGAAGATTTGTTGACAGAGAGTTTCCAAAGGTGAAAAGCACATTGAAGGGCAGAGGTTGTTGATGATTGAATTTTAACATTGAAGGCAGAGGTACAAAAGTGGTGTTTGATTTCTTGAACTTCACAAGTGAAAGGGGCCATTTTCTAAAGGGCAGAGTTGTTAGTGATTGAATTTAATATTGGGGACAGAGGTATAGATGTGTTGGTGGATCTCTTAAACTCACAAGCAAAGAGTGTGTTTCCTAAACCACTGTGCACTGTTTTTACACCCAACCTAGGTCTGTTTTTTCTTTTCACTACATTGTATCATTTTGAAGAGCTGTTGATTGTGATATTTTTCAAGAGGAAGACCATTTCTAAAGAGCAGGGTTTTAATATTGAAGATTGGTCTTAGAGATGAAAATGCAAGGGTTGGTTGGCCTCTAACAAACTCACCAGGAGGAATGATTGCTTAACACTACATACAGGAAATTTATACAGCATATTGTCTCATCTTTATTGATGGTGTCCTATTGAGAATTTTACATGGCTGAAGTGCATCCAGAGTTGAAGGACTGTTTTTAAGGAGTGCAGAGGTGTTTTATTCAACAAAAACATTGTTGCAATCTATCCTAAACCACATTTTCTATCTGTCCAAACAGTATAGTGACCAGTTTCAATCCAGCAAAGCATTTTTCATACAGTGAAGGCAGTTTGCCTCTTCCAAAGCTTGTTCAAGTCAGAATGCCTCCAAAGCAAGATCACAGGAGCGGTCCACATAAGAGATATGAGCCTATCTCCATAGAAGAAATCAATTCTCATCCATCAGTGCTTTTCAATTTCCATGAAGTAGGCTGTCTTGATTTCTGCCAGAGGATAGAAGAAGTCAAGAGTTTTTCGCCACTTACACATTTGTGTGCTTTGAGATTCAAAGACAAACACTTCCAGTTGGCGGGTCTCGACTTCAAAATTTCTCCAAGGTATGTATCCAAGGCTACCAAGATCCCGTATCATGGTGAAAAGTGGTTTAAACAAGCACATCTTGATCTAGAGGATTATAAACCTTTCATCAAGCTTGAACATAGGGAAACCATCACTGCTATTTTCCCTTTTTCCTATCTTCTTGACAGTTATGCTCCGCTGATGAAAGCCATAATGAGATATTTCACTTGTGAAGGGAGGTTTAACCAAATTTATGCCTATCATGTCCGCTTGTTGATGCATTTTACCAGAAGCAGGCAATTAAACCTTCCATACTTTTTGTCCAAAAGCATAGAGAAAATGGCAGTTACTGTCCAAAAGAAGGCTCCACCTCAGCAAATCCCTTCTCTCTTTCATCATTCCTTGATCAAGATTGTCTTCTTACACCAGCTGGAGAAGAAAGGGGTTCCATGGGATTCATTCATTAGCCATGCAGATTTCGCCACTGTCCCTCCTATTCATGTGTCTCCTACTCAGCCTGTCCATCGCCCAGTGCCTTTGTCTAGTAGGCCTACACCTAAAAAACTCAAAATGACCACTGGGCAGCCAAGTCAACAGGGAGAAGGAGAGGGCAGTGAACCACAGGGAGAAAAAGAAGGCAGTGAACAGCAACAGCTAGATATTGAGGAACAGCAGCAGCTAGGGGTTGATGAACAACAGCAGGTACAGGAAGAGGGACAGCAGCTAGAAGGCAGTGGACAGCAGCAACTAGAGTTTGAAGAACAGCAGCAGCTACAGGTTGATGAACAACATCAGACAACAGTTGAGGAGCAGCAAGTTGGGCAAACAATTGAAGCGCCTTTTGAGCCACAAACTGGACAGGATGTTGAGGAAGGACAGCAAGCTGAAGCTGCCACCTTGACAATGACCAAAACTGTTCCTAGAAAGAGGAAATTGCCCAAAAAGACAACTTCTAGCTTGCCAAGGAGAAAAAGCGCCAGATTGGCCTTCAAAGGCAAAAACATAGTTGGAGAAAGTACAAAGCATGGAGGTAAATCAGCTGTCATCCCTATCCCAAGCGATGACAGTGATAACGAGGCCCGCATCCTTGAAAACCTCCTCATCCACAAAGAGGGGAAAATTGAGGTGTTACAAGAAGACCTTCAAAGGGCGATAAATTTCAACCACTTCTTGGAGGTTGAAAACAAAAAAATGAAGTATCATACAGCTATTCATGAGGCAAGGGCGATCAAGTACAAGAAAGAGGCAGAAAAGGCGCAAGTAAGAATTGAAGAGATCATTGGCGAGTTTGATGATGAAGAGGAGGAAGACCAGCCTAGGCGAAAGAGGCCTAGGACCATCGGGCTTAGAAGAGCCTTGGAGAAACAGAGAGCAGAAGAACAAGCTCATTTCGAAGCCTTTCCTCTCACTGCCCTCCTTGAGCAGGAAATTGAGGAAAACAAAGAAGCATGGCTTGAGAGAGCTAACCAGCATTTGGAAACAAAGCTTGAGAGGGCGAACAGGGATCTTGAGCTACAAAGAAAGAGGACTCTTCACTTTCAGAAGCTAAATCAGTTTGCCGGGCGAAAATTAAAGGTAGCACAAGAGAAATTGAAGAAGTTGAAGGAGAAGCGCCTAGCACGGAAGGAAGGGAAAAGCATATCAGCCCTTGATATTTTGGCCTCAGCTTCGGAGCATGTTTCTATGGACCCTTGAGGGTCATGCATGCCAATTTTGGGCCTGTTTCGGCAACTTTTTTGTTTTTTGGCATTTTTTGGGTTTTTGGCCAAAAACTCATAAATTCGCCATTTCAGTTTGATGAGTTTTCAAGGGAGGAGGATGATACCGATGGATGCCATAATTCCATGAGCAGGTCTCCAGCGATTTTCATGGCATTTGAAGATCATTCGCCCCCTCAAATTGACGAAAAACAGTCTCATTTTGCACATTCTGCCCGCCATATCAGCAGTCTGCTATTTTCTGGGTTTTCGCACACAGGTACAGTTTTGAGGGACTTTCAGAGATCAGATTGAGGTGATTTCACTTGCGTCGGAAAGAAGACACAGAGAGCTTTCCAACGAGCCATCATGAGCCTCATTTCGACACCAGGAAGGCTGCCATTTTCCTTCAGCAAGTCAGGGGACCTTTTTCAGGCATAAATATGAAGTATTTTTGTAATTTTTGAACTCCAAAAATCTGCTTTTCCCAAATGTGCGTTAAGCTATTTTTATCATGGGGAAATCATGTAAAGTCAATATAATTTCCGTTTTTAGTAGTTTTTTAGATATTTTATGGGATATTTTGTGCCTTGGGCTTTGCAAAGCCTCAAGGACAAGTTTAGATATTTTGACTTGGCCAATGGGATAGCTAGTTGCTCCATGAGGTTTTCCTCCCTCAAGCCTATTTATTCCATGGTTCTCATTGTAAATCGGAGGCTGAACTTGAGAGAAGAATTAATACATTGGTCATATGAGCTTTGAAGAATACACTTGAGTTATGATTTTTGGACTGCCTCTTGGATGCTTTTGAGGAATGATGAAGGATTGTTGATGGATTCCTCGACATGGTAGAATGGTATAGTGCTTCTTAATGTGTTTTGTCTTCTAGTTTTCATTCATACTACATATTTCTTGCTGCTATAGATCAGTAAAGATTGATTTTGAGATATGCCCATGGAGGCACCTCAAAATCCCTGAATCTTCATAGCTTGATGTTTTCTTCTCCCTTAGTTATGCTAAAGAATTCTTAGCTGCTCTTTAGTAGCTTAAGGTATTGTTGCTAAGTTTTATTCATAAGTTCTATGTATGTTGAGTAGGATGTATGGTTTGCCCTACCTACCTATCAGCTGCCCATAAGTTCTGTCCATAAAACTTTCTCTTTGACTGATTTGTTGATCATCTTGTTGAACCAAGGAGGCCTAGTCCCGATCTAGCCCTTTGTCTAAAACTATGAAAACTTATTTGTCCAAGTGCCCAATGACTTAGAGACTATGTTTAGGCGTTCCGGCATAGTTTATGAGTTGTTAGTTTGTCTTATGTGTTTTCCCCAAAGTCTGATAGCCATTTCCCAAAGTTAGAGGGTCTTATACTTCTATGTATGGCTGGAATGTTTGATTTCTATGTATTAATTAGCTTATAGTTATACTTAGCATGATTAATGGCTTGTTATTACATGTTTATGTCTGCTATTAACTAGTTACACTTGAAATCCCTTGTCTTTCACCAACTTATTGTCCACTTAATCCATTTTGCCCAGAGATCCCTTCTACCGTGAATCAAATCGGCCCTACAGCAGCTTTACATCATCTCTTCATAGCTTCCTTGACCTGTTTGACCCCATAGCCCAATTTATCTACATCTTGTTATCCAGTTTATGTATTTGATCAGTTTCATCCCTCACAAACTTAAAAACTAAAAAAAAAACCAAAAACACACTTCATAACTAGCCTAATATCAGAACATCGCAAGTAAACACACCGACATCTTGTACACTTATAGAGAGAGCCCTCTCTGAGTCCAGGAAAGCTAGGTCCTTGGGCTCCAAAGCTTGGTTTGATGTTACATCGTCATTTGGCTAGCCAATCGGCCAAATCACGGGACCCTAACATAATGGCGATCACGGTGGGACTTTGAGTTAGTGACAATCTAAGGACACCTTAGAACTCTATAAGTCCCTTATTTTCAAGAATACCCGCCTTTAGCCACCTCATCGCCACTCTAACATAATGGCGATCATGGTGGGACTTACTGAGTACATGACAGTCTAGCGAACTCTTATAGACTCTTTAGTCCTTCAATCCTAAACTCAGACCATCAGCCTTTAGAATCATTTAGTGTAAACTCTCTGTTTCACCATCTTAGCAAAGTGTTGAATCAGGTTTATAACACTCTTACATCCGAGGCTGCACATAAAACTCAGAAAAAACCACAAAAACTCCCTTAGATTGGTTTTTGATAGTATTGGTGGTGGACCATACAAATATACCTCAAAACAACTAAAAATCCACCTGGCGACTCCACTAACCTCCAGTAGGCCTTACTACCTTGCTAAATTTTAGAATTCCATCCGATTTAGCCACCTCATCGCCACCCTAACATAATGGCGATCACGGTGGGACTCTGAGTGATTAAAAAACTTAGTTTCCCTCATCTTTAGAGATATTTAAGAATACTAGCTGATTGACTTATCCCACTGCTCACTAACATAGTGACACTCACAGTAGGACCTTCCGAGTTAGTGGCAATCTAAGTACAACTTAGTAACTCCTGAAGTCTCAATCAAGCTTAGTAAACTTAGAGATTGTTTGAAGAGTAGAAAATAGCTCTTTCACCATCTTAGCAAAATGATGAGTCAGTTATAGAAATCTCTTCCAAACCTTGTAGGCACATAAAACTCAAAAAACCCCAAAAACACTCCCTTAGATTGGCTTTTGACAGTATTGGTGGTGGACCACACACATATACCTCAAAACAATAGACATTCCACCTCGCGACTCCACTAACTTCTAGTGAGCCTTACTATTTTACCAAATTCTAGGCTACTATCCGATAGACCTTTCCCATCACTCGCTAACATAGCGGGAGATGGTAAGACACTGAGTACATAATAGTCCAGCAAACTCTTATAAACTCTTTGGTCCTTTAGGTACCATAAACAAGCAAGCAGTCCATAGACTCATTTTTTAGAGTAAACTCTTTTTGTTCTCATCACCCTAGCAAAGTGTTGAAACAAGTCTAGGATACTTTAACAAACCATAGGCTGCACATAAAACTCAGAAAATCCAAAAACATTCTCAGAATAGTTATTGTTGGTGGACCATAGCTATCTTCATAAGAACAACCCATTTTTCACCTGGAGACTCCACTAATCCATCCCTTTACTTTTGACCATCCTTCACCTTAGTAAAACCTTAGAAAACCCACTCATCCAGATCATTCACCAATATCATTCTCTCTAAACTTTGGATCTAAAATCTGGCTTCCCGAAGAATCAATACCAGATCCCATCCAGACCCAAATCCCCCTATCATAGTAGATGACCCAGAGAAGGTTCTGTGGCAAGCTTCTGAAACTGATCATCTAGCTACCGATAGATCCATCCGTAGAACAAGATCTGTACCTAAAACTCTCAATATCCTTCTAGATTCACCTTCGGAACTAGAGTCATCACAAGCTCTTCCCCGAAGTAAATCATATAGTAAGATAAACTTCGACGATCTTGAACCCCTAAACCTACCACAGAGTCCTATTAGAGAAGCTTCACCCACCACTCCTCCTGATTTCCAGCTTCTTTATCAATTTGGCTCCTATCGTCCCAGATCTGCTCAAAACTAGATCACTAGTCCAAGCTCATCCGCCACACCTGGTCAAACCACCACTGTTCAAACCACTTCATTTCAGCCTACTAGTCCTCATCTTGCACATCATCCATTAGCTCCAGTCATGGCAGCCTGGTACGCACCTTTGGTGTTGCCACCGCCCTTGGCTCCTCTCCCAAACAAATATCAAGACAAGATCCCACACTTTACCGGAGAAGACACCACCACACCTCAACAGCATATAAGTAGGATGACTGATGCTTATGAATACCTAGAGGTACAAGACGAGACTGTCAGAATGAGAATATTTGCTCAAAGTCTTGGTGGTGAACCTAAAGCATGGTTCAAAAGCTTAGCTCCAAACAGCATCCATGATATCCCCGCACTACATCAAGTCTTCAGAAATAGGTGGGAAATCTGAAGAAACCCCATTCAAATCCTGTCAGAATATAACAGCCTAAAACGGGAAAATGGGGAAAGTGTCCAAGCTTACTGTACTAGGTTCAACAGTGTATATAACTCCCTTCCACCTCATTTCAAACCTCCACTTGGTTTAGCCTTAGCAAAATTTCCTGAGGGTTTTGATCCAGACATGACATATCATCTGAGAGATAAGGATCCCCCTACCTTGGAGGAAATGCAACAAATAGCCATAAAAGCAGATGCCAACTTAGCTGAAAAAAGAGCTAGAACTAGATCAGAAAGGAAAGTCACATATAGAGATGAGGTCTCCACTTCATCACCTTCCCTAGATCCCAGAATAGATGACTTAGTCAAATCCATGGCTAAAATGTGGGAAAAGATCAATGAAAAAGCTCCTGTTAGGGACAACCAACCAAACCCTCCAATCAGAAACCGAAACCAAAACTTTAGGAGGGAGCAGCCCCAAAACAGACCAAGGGATAATGACCAACAGATTAGGCCACCATTCAATGAAAACTATGTGGAAGAAGATGATAGGGACTCAGAACCTCTTGATGAACATCATTTAAACCTCATAGGGTCTGACAATGAGAGTGAGGTGTACCTCACCGAAGAAGAACAAGCCTTCTTTTCGCATGATCAAGATGAGACCAATTATGAAGATCTTGATGACCCTGCCATAGAGTTTCAAAATGCTATTGTAGAAGCCCACAGACGATATGACCTTAGAAGCAAAAGAAACCAAGATAATGTCAAGAAAGGTAACTCTGATACTGCTAAAGCTCCAAATGCCATCCTCAAAAAAGCATCAAGTAGTGACAAAATCAAGGTTGAGAAGACTGACCAAAACAAAGGTAAGTCCATTCAAACGAGTACTAGCTCAGACACTCCTAGTACCTCTAAAGAAATCCCAAAGGTGACTGTATCAAAAGAAGTCCCAAGCCAAAGTCAGCAAATTAAGAACATAGAAAAGGTTATGTCTGAAAAAGCTGAGACAAATATGCCCAAGCTACCTACTCCTTTTAGCTTCGAAGGGGAAATTTCCAAAATAAAAGTTACCATACCCCTTACAGAGTTAATAACTATAGATAGGTATAGATCTCAAATCTTCAAAGTCTTTGACCTAGAGAGTAGGGCAGATACCTTGAATCTAACTAACGACAAACCCGAGCTTTTATTTGGCCCTAAAGTAGAAGGTGAATATCAAGAAGGAACTATCTCTCCTTTCTATTTAAGCTTAAACATACGGGACAAAATATTACATAATGCCATGTTGGATTCAGGTGCTTCTCATAACCTCATGCCTAAAGCAGTCATGGAAAACCTAGGACTAGAAGTGACTCAACCTTACAAAAACCTGTATTCTTTCGACTCAAGTCAGGTAAAATGTTTAGGTCTGATAAAAAATCTAGATTTTTCCCTAACACAACTACCAGCCAAAAACTTAGTCATGGATGTAGTAGTGGCCGACATCACACCCAAGTATGGAATGCTGTTATCAAGAGCATGGGCTGCCAAAATACAAGGTAGCCTTCAAATGGATATGTCATTCGCTACTATCCCAGTTTTCAACCAAACTAGGAGGTTATACCGAGAAACTCGCATGAAATACATGGTTAGTAACAGAGATAAGCCAAACAATACCCCCATCTATTCCATTCATTCCAATTTAGATTCTTTTATCCTGTACAATGAAGGTGGTATAAACAAGCCGATAAAAGAAAACGAAGACATGTCCAAACCATTACTGGATGAAGAAATTGATGACCAAAGTCCCAAGAAACCAGAAAAGCAGCTTAGTACCATGTATGAAAAGGAAACTCTTTGGAGTATAAGCTTTGATGGTTCTTGTGGCAAGACAGGTTCAGGAGCAGGCATCTGGATACACAATACTAAGGAAGGTCATTCTTTTAGATTAGAGTTCCAATGTACTAATAACATTGCGGAATATGAAGCCCTTCTCATCGGTCTGCATATGCTTAAAGACTTGGGCGCCAATAGAATATCAGCCCAAGGTGGCTCTGAGCTTGTAATCAGGCAAATCAAAGGTGAATATTCAGCAAAGAACCCAAGACTGAGAGAATATAGGAATGCAGCTTTGGATATCCTTAAAAATTTTGAAAAATATGAACTCACCTATATCCCTAGGATTCAAAACAGTCTGGCAAATCATCTCGCCTTTGCTGCAAGCAATAGCCCAATACCATGTATAAGTGAGCGATATGACATTCAAGTGAAACACCGCCCCACTGTACCAGATAATCTTGACCATTGGCAAATATTCCAAGATGATGATCAAATTGATGATTTCCTACAGTCTAGGAATGAGTTTGAAATAACCAAAACAGACTCAGGAGATGAAGAGGGGAAACCCAACCTAAGTCAAGACCAAGAGCTAAATCCACCTTTATGGACCAATCTAAACCTGGTAGACCATCCATGTGACAGGGAGATAGAAGAAGACATTGACCAAAGAGAACTTGAAATATTACACTGCGAAAATGACACCATACCCAGAGGGCTCGCACCTTTAGAAGAATTGTTTGACTTTAATGATGTGGCCAAAAAGCCTAAAATGGAATCTACAGAGGATGACATAGAGGAATACAACATAGGAAATCCAGAAGAGCCTAAAAACATTAAACTATCCAAAACCCTCCCACCTAACATAAAACAAAGGTACATAAGTCTATTCAAAGAATTTAAAGATGTGTTTGCATGGGGGTACCAAGATTTAAAATCATATGACACCAGCATCATCCAACATAAAATTCCCCTCAAAGAAAATCAAAAACCTTTTAAACAAAAGTTAAGAAGGATAAACCCAGTATTATTACCATTGGTTGAAAAGGAAATTAAAAATATGTATGATGCCGCGATAATAGTATCTCTCTGATACTCTGAGTGGGTCTCAAATTTAGTATCAGTTAGGAAAAAGACTGGTGAAATCAGACTCTGCATAGATTTCCGAAACTTGAATAGGGCATGTCTGAAAGATAACTACCCTCTGCCCAAAATGGACCACATACTACAGAAGGTAGTAGGCGCTAAAAGAATCTCATTACTTGATGGTTTTTCTGGTTATAACCAAGTATTGGTTTATCCTACCGATCAACATAAGACAACTTTCACCACCCCTTGGGGCACTTTCATGTACGTTAAAATGCCTTTTGGACTGATGAATGCTGGCGCCACATTTCAAAGAGCCATGGACATAGCCTTCTCAGAAGACATAGGTGTTTTCATAGTCATATATCTCGATGATATAACAATATATTCTAAATCTGACGAAGAACACCTAGCACACTTAAGAAAGGTTTTCAACAAATGCAGAAAGTATGGTTTGTCCCTAAACCCCAAGAAAACACTTTTTGGTCTAGAGGAAGGAAAACTCCTAGGTCACATTATTTCGGAAGAAGGAATTAAAATAGACCCCCAAAGAATCAAAGGAATCCTACAGATAAGTCACCCCAGAAACATAAAGGAATTACAGTCCTTTATCGGCAAGATAAATTTCTTGAGAAGATTCATCCCAAACCTTGCTGAGCTCCTGAAAGAGATCACAAATATGTTAAGAAAGGAGGTCGGGGTTAAATGGACTATAGAAGCCAAAAAATCTTTTGAACTAATTAAAAGGGCTTTAACTGAAACACCAGTATTGATAAGCCCTGATTTCACCAAAGATTTTTACATTTTCTCATTTGCCTCAGAACATACAATAGCTGCGGTGTTGTTGCAGAAAAATGCAGCTGGGCAGGAGCAACCCATTGCCTTTTTTAGCAAATCTCTGAGAGATGCTCCCTTGAAATATAAGATCATGGAAAAACAGGAATTCGCATTGGTAAAGGCACTAAAGGATTTCCGAGTTTACATCTTACATTCTCATGTCATAGCTTTCGTCCCTAATACTGTCGTCAAGGACATTCTCAACCAAGATCCCGATGGTAAAAGGGGAAAGTGGATTGCTATCATCCTAGAGTATGATTTAGAAATCAGGCCTACTAAACTAGTTAAAGGACAAGGAATTGCGAGATTAATGGCTGAAACCAACCTCCAAGCTTTAGATATAAATTTTGTCGATGCCTTAGAAGAACAGGAAAAATGCACACTTCCCCCTATTGATCAAACATTTTTGGATTCACCTTGGTATGCAGACATTCTCTATGTATTAACTTATATGAATGCTCCTCCGACTTTATCAAAAACAAAAGCAATATTCCTCAAACAAAAATCTTTAAATTTTTGCATTATAGATAGTTCTCTGTATTGGAAAAATCCTACTGGTATGCTGCTTAAATGTTTGCTTGAGTCTGATGCAGAGAAAATTATGCGGGAAATGCATGAAGGGGAATGTGGAGGTCATCTCTACTGGAAAACTACTGCAAACAAAATCCTTAGAGCCAATTATTATTGGCCCACCTTGTTCCCTGATACTCACAAACTGGTCATGACCTGCCATAAATGTCAAATTTTTTATGGCAAGAAAAAGCTTCTACCTTTGCCCTTACATCCCATCATAGTTGAAGGACCCTTCCAACAATGGGGTCTAGACTTCATTGGGGAAATTCACCCCTCCTCCTCTGCTCAACATAAATGGATCCTCACAGCCACTGATTACTTTACCAAATGGATAGAAGCCATACCATCTCGGAACGCCATTGATTCAGTCATCATCACGTTCCTAGAAACCAATATCCTATCCAAATTTGGCTGTCCCAGGAAAATCATTACAGATAACGCCGCTGCCTTCTCTTCCAAGAAAATGATAGACTTCTGTCACAAGTATCATATTTCATTAGGGCATTCCACAGCCTATTACCCTCAAGGTAATGGTTTAGCCGAGTCTTCTAACAAAAGCCTAGTCAACATTATCAAAAAACTTCTTTAAAAAAATCAAAAAGCATGGCATGGGAAACTAGTACACGCCTTATGGGCTGATAGATTAACCACCAAGAAGTCCATAGGTATGTCCCCTTACCAGCTAGTTTATGGTGTTGATGCCATTTTCCCAACATCTTTAGGGGTTCCTGTAATGAAACTATTACAAGAAGTCCAAATAGAAGGAAATGACATACAAAGGAGAGTAAACCAGACTATCCATTTACAACAAACCAGAGAAGAAGTTTACCAAAGGGCTCAATTAGCACAAGACAAAATAAAACAGATTTTTGATAGAAGAACTAAGGAAAATGATTTTCAAATTGGAGATAAAGTTTTAAAATGGGATTCTAGAAGAGAAGACAAAGGTAAACATGGCAAGTTTGAAAATTTATGGAAAGGGCCTTACATCATCAGCTCAGTCAGTGGAAACAATGCTTTCTTCTTACAAGAACCTGATGGGACTGAAATTTTTGGGGGTCCTGTGAATGGCAGGACATTAAAACACTATTTTTGTCAAGAGCTCCATTTTTGAGTTTGAAACACTTTTAGTCATTGTACATACCATTGTTTAAAATATTGAAAAAATAGAAAAGTCAAAAATAGTAAAAAGCATAAAAGAGGGCAAGTGAAGATAGAACAAAAGCCCCATGTTCCAAAAAATAGTCTTTCGGAAAGCGAGCAAGTCTAAATGCCGCTACTAGTACTTCAATGTCTTGTTCAGCTATCTAGCCTAATCATAGCTGAGCATGTTTAAATTTATTTGCTGATAAGTTAGTGAGTGCCAAGATAGTCAACATTGTGTAAGATTGACTTATCACAGAGCTTAGATTAGGGAGAGATTCTCGTTCCACATGCCTAAAACAGAACCAAAGAGAGAAGCGAGGGATGAAAAACACATTGTACATCTTAGCCCCGCTTGTCTAGTTTCCTTTTATTGCAGAATAACATTTGTGTGCAGCTTGTCTTTTATGCCGCAAATGCATGACAAATCAGACTGCCTAATCTTGATTTGATCATTTTTGAATTTCATGTTGTAGATTAGAGAATGAAATCCTGTCAAACTGCTTAATCTTGACAGTCGATCTAGTTTTAGGTAGAGAAATGAAGGAGTTCATCAGCTTAATCTGAACTCCCAGCAGATATAAGAGTAGAAATAGATAGTTTCATTTTGCAAAAAGAAAAATATGCATTGTCAAAAGGCTGCTAGTTCAAATGCGCCAAAGAGAAGAGAAAATGTTAGGAAAGATAGTGGGTAGGTAGAAGTATCATTGATGTTAACCATGCTGTCACTTCTCAGAAATAACATCAAGAGAAGGGTAAAATTTTGCACCAATGGATAAGGCACTGGTCTTCATAAGCCAAAGATCTGAATTCTGGACACCTCCTGACGAGGAGCTGCCCTCCCCAAATGGAGCCACTGTTAGCCATCAGTATTTTTTACATGTTAGTGATGACTATATATACAGCTGAGTTTTCTAGAAACTGATTTCCTTATGTCAATATGTCATCCAGAAAACCCTCCTAAAACTTTTTTCGCCCCTCTACCTTTTCAGTTCGCCCATGTCGAAATCAAAACCTCATTGTCACTATCCTATCTAGCTTCAGCCTTCTTGGTCTTCCCATCAGCTTTAAAAGGCAAATCCACATCTGTTTCAAAAGTCTCCCCTATGTTAGGAAGTGGCGCTTTAAGACATTTCACCCTTGGCAATCATCAAAAATCCAAAAAGCCTCCATCTGCTACAGACCAACCATGACTGACCTCCTACTTTGCAAATTAGTTTGACAAGCAGCCCTAAGTCGCGCCACTCACACCCCCTAGATCTCAGCACTGCATAAAACCCAATCTCAAGCTGACTATTAGGTTTTTCACAGTGTTCTATGGTTTCTACAAAGGCAGGAAATATAATTTCATCTCATGGAGTAAATGTTTGAGTTTACAAGTTAGAGGAACAGCTACTTCTAAATGTAACTTAAGCCTGAGATATGTCTGCAAAACAGAAAGCTACTCATCTGGACTTTACAGCTCTTTCCAGCATGAAAATCACAGTAAGAAAGGGACACCACTGTCTCAACAAACTGGTAAATTGTCAAGGCCCAGAACCTCCTTCATTTACAAGCAGAGGGTTAGGGCGCCTCCTTCATCCACAAGCAGAGGGCGCTGGCCAATATTGACTTGGAAAATTGCAAAGGTCCAGGTTTGCTTTGTATTGAACAGTGAAACAATATCTCCAGGTTTTATGAATTTGAGTGATGGTCATAACAGGAACAGAGTTTGGAATATGCTAGGAAAAAGAGTCTGGTCTGATAAAGGAGGTCATCTGAAGCTTTCAAATCATGTGAATTGTTGAAATGAAGAAAGGCATGTCACTGGTGAAAATTCCAATCATAAGTACCCTGCTTATCCACAAGATCAAATAGAACAGATGCTGACAACAAATGCCATTACCCAGGCAGAAGGAAAGTTCTTGTTTTCTCAAAAGACACTGACCTCCATAATTACAGAGATTATCCTTCAAATGGTTTGTCATGAGATGACCAAAACACATGATGATATTTTAGTCACCCTTAGAGCAATACAGAGGAACAGTGTCACTGTGGCTAGGGTTTCTTCTGAAATACAGTAATGCTTGCAAGTAAAGATGCTAAGATTGATGTTTTTCAAGTGGTTTACTTACCATCACATTCAGAGAAAGGCTGTGTCAAACATAGTTGTCAAAAAGCCTTCAGATACCTTACCTGATGAGGAGCCTCCTCCATGTATGAGCAGATGGCCAAAGCCATTGCAAGTTGCTGAAACTGATTGATATAAAATACAATGGAAGGATACAATGAAATTGAATAGAAGTCATTGCACAGGTAAGTGTTACTGTTTATGATGCAAAGGTATTGTTTTCCCTTTTCAAAGAGTTGTCTGTCAGACTGTACCTGTAGTGGAAAAGAGAAAATATTGAACATATGCATGCATTTATACCACAAGGAGCAGTTTCTTTAAAGGAAATGGTTAAAACAGTACTCCACTATCCCTTGCCCAGAATTCTGAAGGAGATCCTTTTGAGTAAACAGTGAAGTATAGTGTGAAAGAATGCAACCTAAGGAAGGCGCTACAGTCCAGGGAAAAGCTTATAAATCACCTAAGAGCAGAAATTATTAAACAAGTTGGAAGGGCACATGCAATCTCCTGTTAAGTGATAAAACAACTTTCAAATGCATTTTGACAGATTTTAGATGACTTTTCTTTGTTAACATTTCACCTAAATTGTCAAAACAGGGGACAGAGTTGAGGTTTTGGAATGTCTCTCTTACAAAAGACCAATGCACCAGTCAAAATACATTAACAAGGCAAGCCCTGTCCTTCAGAAACATAATAGTTTTTTAGCATTATCTTTACAGTGGTAAGGTGGGTTGCCTTACATCAGAAATAGCACCAACATTGTTAAAAACAATGGCAGAGGTGATGAAGTTTGTTGAGTTTTTGTCAAAGTTTAAAGCTCGGGGTCAGAGTCAATGTTCGGGTTCACATATTTAAAATGACAAGCCCAAAGTTTAAACACAAAACAAAGTTAAAAATTCAATGTTACTTTCAAAGTTTAAACGACCGTTGAAGTTTTGTTGGGACATGACATCAAAGAGCGAGTGTGAGAGTAAAGACTTCATTTTCAAAAAACTGAAAACGAATCCGGTCTCCCTAGCACCAAAGCAAGAAAATATGGTCGAAATAACACAGTCTGCACGTTTTTGCACCGAGCGACGTGCCTGGGTTTTTGCGCGACGTGCCTGGGCGAAAATTTGCACGGGCCACCGTTGACAGCGCGACGTGCCTGTACATTGGCGCGACGCGCCTGTACAGGCCGCCCGACCACCCGACAGGCCGACCCGACAAATGCTTTCTGCGCGACGTGTTTTCTTCAAAAGGTGCCGCGCAAGTGTCCAAAGTTTCCAGCGTTTCTTCAGCCCTTCAAACAGGTGTTCATCAAAATTCGAGGTATTTTTATACATTCCCCATCGATTTCAAGGTTTTGATAAATGACAAGAAGTTTTAAAACCCCAGACCTTGTCATTATAGTTAAAAACAAAAGCATTCCTTTCTACACAGTGAGCTGAAGTATTGCAATATGATAAAAGGCCGAATTTGTCATTCAAAGAGCACATGTAAAGATACGGGGTTTTGAGGTTGAGAACCAGTTTGTTTCATCTTCAAATCAATCGAAGGGCAGAGGTTTTCTTGTAAAGATTTGTGTTTTGATTAGAAGAAAACTTTGTTATGAAAAGACAGGGTTTAGTCTTAAAAGAGAAAACTGTCCTCACAGTCCTCCAGACATTGCCACATTGTTAAAACAGTGAAATGCAACCAGTGGAAGGAATTGTGACATATTTTCTTTGAGAAGGAAAGCTCACATAGTTTCAACTTAAAGGCTTGTGGTCTTCTAAAAAAACTCTGTCATTATCACCCCAAACCTGTGTATTGACATTCTTAGCATATGTGTGGTGATTTGCTTGAGATGCAAACAGTGAAAAGAGGGCACACCTGTACAGGACAGAATTGTTAAATGTTTGAAAGCCTCCTTGAACAAGGAGTTTTTGTGTATGGGTTGATATCAAAGATTTTAAGAACAGAGTGATTATTGGCATTTTCTCACAGCACACTTTTAGCAGACTGCCTCCCTTTCACTATATTGTCCCTACTGTAAATTTGTTGAACAGAGTTTTTCCAAAGGTGCAGAGCCACTTTCTAAAGGGCAGAGTTTTTGGTGATTGCATTTAACATTGAGACAGAGGTGCAGGTGTAGTATTGACCTTTGAAATTCACAAGTAAAGAGGTGGTTTTCCTAAAGCACTGTGCATTGATTTTACACCTAACCTAGGTCTGCCTTTTCCTTGCACTATATTGTATCATTTTGAAGATTTGTTGACAGAGAGTTTCCAAAGGTGAAAAGCACATTGAAGGGCAGAGGTTGTTGATGATTGAATTTTAACATTGAAGGCAGAGGTACAAAAGTGGTGTTTGATTTCTTGAACTTCACAAGTGAAAGGGGCCATTTTCTAAAGGGCAGAGTTGTTAGTGATTGAATTTAATATTGGGGACAGAGGTATAGATGTGTTGGTGGATCTCTTAAACTCACAAGCAAAGAGTGTGTTTCCTAAACCACTGTGCACTGTTTTTACACCCAACCTAGGTCTGTTTTTTCTTTTCACTACATTGTATCATTTTGAAGAGCTGTTGATTGTGATATTTTTCAAGAGGAAGACCATTTCTAAAGAGCAGGGTTTTAATATTGAAGATTGGTCTTAGAGATGCAAATGCAAGGGTTGGTTGGCCTCTAACAAACTCACCAGGAGGAATGATTGCTTAACACTACATACAGGAAATTTATACAGCATATTGTCTCATCTTTATTGATGGTGTCCTATTGAGAATTTTACATGGCTGAAGTGCATCCAGAGTTGAAGGACTGTTTTTAAGGAGTGCAGAGGTGTTTTATTCAACAAAAACATTGTTGCAATCTATCCTAAACCACATTTTCTATCTGTCCAAACAGTATAGTGACCAGTTTCAATCCAGCAAAGCATTTTTCATACAGTGAAGGCAGTTTGCCTCTTCCAAAGCTTGTTCAAGTCAGAATGCCTCCAAAGCAAGATCACAGGAGCGGTCCACATAAGAGATATGAGCCTATCTCCATAGAAGAAATCAATGCTCATCCATCAGTGCTTTTCAATTTCCATGAAGTAGGCTATCTTGATTTCTGCCAGAGGATAGAAGAAGTCAAGAGTTTTTCGCCACTTACACATTTGTGTGCTTTGAGATTCAAAGACAAACACTTCCAGTTGGCGGGTCTCGACTTCAAAATTTCTCCAAGGTATGTATCCAAGGCTACCAAGATCCCGTATCATGGTGAAAAGTGGTTTAAACAAGCACATCTTGATCTAGAGGATTATAAACCTTTCATCAAGCTTGAACATAGGGAAACCATCACTGCTATTTTCCCTTTTTCCTATCTTCTTGACAGTTATGCTCCGCTGATGAAAGCCATAATGAGATATTTCACTTGTGAAGGGAGGTTTAACCAAATTTATGCCTATCATGTCCGCTTGTTGATGCATTTTACCAGAAGCAGGTAATTAAACCTTCCATACTTTTTGTCCAAAAGCATAGAGAAAATGGCAGCTACTGTCCAAAAGAAGGCTCCACCTCAGCAAATCCCTTCTCTCTTTCATCATTCCTTGATCAAGATTATCTTCTTACACCAGCTGGAGAAAAAGGGGTTTCATGGGATTCATTCATTAGCCATTCAGATTTTGCCACTGTCCCTCCTGTTCATGTGTCTCCTACTCAGCCTGTCCATCGCCCAGTGCCTTTGTCTAGTAGGCCTACACCTAAAAAACTCAAAATGACCACTGGGCAGCCAAGTCAACAGGGAGAAGGAGAGGGCAGTGAACCACAGGGAGAAAAAGAAGGCAGTGAACAGCAACAGCTAGATATTGAGGAACAGCAGCAGCTAGGGGTTGATGAACAACAGCAGGTACAGGAAGAGGGACAGCAGCTAGAAGGCAGTGGACAGCAGCAACTAGAGTTTGAAGAACAGCAGCAGCTACAGGTTGATGAACAGCAGCAGACAGCAGTTGAGGAGCAGCAAGTTGGGCAAACAATTGAAGCGCATTTTGAGCCACAAACTGGACAGGATGTTGAGGAAGGACAGCAAGCTGAAGCTGCCACCTTGACAGTGACCAAAACTGTTCCTAGAAAGAGGAAATTGCCCAAAAAGACAACTTCTAGCTTGCCAAGGAGAAAAAGCGCCAGATTGGCCTTCAAAGGCAAAAACATAGTTGGAGAAAGTACAAAGCATGGAGGTAAATCAGTTGTCATCCCTATCCCAAGCGATGACAGTGATAACGAGGCCCGCATCCTTGAAAACCTCCTCATCCACAAAGAGGGGCAAATTGAGGTGTTACAAGAAGACCTTCAAAGGGCGAGAAATTTCAACCACTTCTTGGAGGTTGAAAACAAAAAAATGAAGTATCATACAGCTATTCATGAGGCAAGGGCGATCAAGTACAAGAAAGAGACAGAAAAGGCGCAAGTAAGAATTGAAGAGCTCATTGGCGAGTTTGATGATGAAGAGGAGGAAGACCAGCCTAGGCGAAAGAGGCCTAGGACCATCGGGCTTAGAAGAGCCTTGGAGAAACAGAGAGCAGAAGAACAAGCTCATTTCGAAGCTTTTCCTCTCACTGCCCTCCTTGAGCAGGAAATTGAGGAAAACAAAGAAGCATGGCTTGAGAGGGCTAACCAGCATTTGGAAACAAAGCTTGAGAAGGCGAACAGGGATCTTGAGCTACAAAGAAAGAGGACTCTTCACTTTCAGAAGCTAAATCAGTTTGCCAGGCGAAAATTAAAGGTAGCACAAGAGAAATTGAAGAAGTTGAAGGAGAAGCGCCTAGCACGGAAGGAAGGGAAAAGCATATCAGCCCTTGATATTTTGGCTTCAGCTTCGGAGCAAGTTTCTATGGACCCTTGAGGGTCATGCATGCCAATTTTGGGCCTGTTTCGGCAACTTTTTGTTTTTTGGCATTTTTTGGGTTTTTGGCCAAAAACTCATAAATTCGCCATTTCAGTTTGATGAGTTGTCAAGGGAGGAGGATGATACCGATGGATGCCATAATTCCATGAGCAGGTCTCCAGCGATTTTCAGGGCATTTGAAGATCATTCGCCCCCTCAAATTGACGAAAAACAGTCTCATTTTGCACATTCTGCCCGCCATATCAGCAGTCTGCTATTTTATGGGTTTTCGCACACAGGTACAGTTTTGAGGGACTTTCAGAGATCAGATTGAGGTGATTTCACTTGCGTCGGAAAGCAGACACAGAGAGCTTTCCAACGAGCCATCATGAGCCTCATTTCGACACCGGGAAGGCTGCCATTTTCCTTCAGCAAGTCAGGGGACCTTTTTCAGGCATAAATATGAAGTATTTTTGTAATTTTTGAACTCCAAAAATCTGCTTTTCCCAAATGTGCGTTAAGTTATTTTTATCATTGGGAAATCATGTAAAGTCAATATAATTTCCGTTTTTAGCATTTTTTTAGATATTTTATGGGATATTTTGTGCCTTGGGCTTTGCAAAGCCTCAAGGACAAGTTTAGATATTTTGACTTGGCCAATGGGATAGCTAGTTGCTCCATGAGGTTTTCCTCCCTCAAGCCTATTTATTCCATGGTTCTCATTGTAAATCGCAGGCTGAACTTGAAGAGAAGAATTAATACATTTGTCATATGAGCTTTGAAGAATACACTTGAGTTATGATTTTTGGACTGCCTCTTGGATGCTTTTGAGGAATGATGAAGGATTGTTGATGGATTCCTTGACATGGTAGAATGGTATAGTGCTTCTTAATGTGTTTTGTCTTCTAGTTTTCATTCATACTACATATTTCTTGCTGCTATAGATCAGTAAAGATTGATTTTGAGATATGCCCATGGAGGCACCTCAAAATCCCCGAATCTTCATAGCTTGATGTTTTCCTCTCCCTTAGTTATGCTAAAGAATTCTTAGCTGCTCTTTAGTAACTTAAGGTATTGTTGCTAAGTTTTATTCATAAGTTCTATGTATGTTGAGTAGGATGTATGGTTTTCCCTACCTACCTATCAGCTGCCCATAAGTTCTGTCCATAAAACTTTCTCTTTGACTGATTTGTTGATCATCTTGTTGAACCAAGGAGGCCTAGTCCCGATCTAGCCCTTTGCCTAAAACTATGAAAGCTTGTTTGTCAAAGTGCCCAATGACTTAGAGACTATGTTTAGGTGTTCCGGCGTAGTTTATGAGTTGTTATTTTGTCTTATGTGTTTTCCCCAAAGTCTGATAGCCATTTCCCGAAGTTAGAGGGTCTTATACCTCTATGTATGGCTGGAATGTTTGATTTCTATGTATTAATTAGCTTATAGTTATACTTAGCATGATTAATGGCTTGCTATTACATGTTTATGTCTGATATTAACTAGTTACACTTGAAATCCCTTGTCTTTCACCAACTTATTGTCCACTTAATCCATTTTCCCCAGAGATCCCTTCTACCGTGAATCAAATCGGCCCTACAGCAGCTTTACATCATCTCTTCATAGCTTCCTTGACCTGTTTGACCCCATAGCCCAATTTATCTACATCTTGTTATCCAGTTTATGTATTTGATCATTTTTATCCCTCACAAACTTAAAAACTAAAAAAAAACCAAAAACACACTTCATAACTAGCCTAATATCAGAACATCACAAGTAAACACACCGACATCTTTTACACTTATAGAGAGAGCCCTCTCTGAGTCCAGGAAGGCTAGGTCCTTGGGCTCCAAAGCTTGGTTTGATGTTACATCGTCATTTGGCTAGCCAATCGGCCAAATCACGGGACCCTAACATGCCCAATAGTGGTTCTTCATGTGCCTGAGCAAGTTATTTTCCTTGTTTTCCTTCTCCAACAGCTTCTCAAGATCAATATTTACCCTCTCAAGCCAAGTCTCCCTATCCGCCTCAATCTCACGCTCAATGGGTGTCATCTCGTCTTGGCTTCTTCAGGCAGCTTGCTGGTTCTCACGGATGTTTTGCAACTCCATGATTGTCTGCTGACCCTCCAAATATTTGTTGCGCTGCTCTAGGTATTTTATGATCCATTGGGCTCTCTGCAACTTTTCAGTCAAGGTGTCAATCTCCGCCTTCTGCTCCTGAATGATCTCTCTCAACTTTGAGCTTGGAGAGCTCAAATCCTCATCAATAAATATGAAATCAGTATCCTGACCTCCTGAAGGGCCTTCATCCTAAATATGCCTCTTTCCTCTATCTTGTACCTGTACTTTTGCTGCTGATGATGGCAACAAGACCCCTTCCACCCCGGCTGGAGATAGTACTCGTCGGGCTGCTGCAAACAATACTCTGGTGCCTCTCTGATAAGTGACATATACTGGCACACCGATAGGCTCTGTCTCATGACCTTCAGGCTGATGTGAAGGTTCTCCTGACTCATGAACAACCTTTGACAGGTGTTAGCCCCCCTATGAAATTCTTGGCAAGCCAGCTGGGGGCTAGATTGTTTTGAGCCTTCAAGGAATGCCTTTCCCTGAAAACCCATCCTCCTTGAAGTCTCTCAATTGCTGTGCCTAATAAAAATCCTCTTTGCTAGTACATTGCTCAAAAAGGGCCTATTATTCCCTTTCTTCCCCCCCCAAGATTCCCCCTCTCCATGCCCAAATTCCCCAAAATCCCCTTTAAATTTCCCCGTCTCCCTTATTTCCCTAGTTTCCCCCTCCATCTCCCCTACCGTTACCCTTTGATTGCCCCCAAAACGCATTAAAAATGAATTAAAATGATAAATTTTATATTTTGGGGTCTTAGCCCTTCTTCTAATAGCCTCGCACTCCTCCATCTTCCACGTGACCCGGTGCCGTGACTAGGGCTCTTTCCTTGCGGGGGCTCTTCTCTGTCCGTAGAGTCAAACCACGGAGCCCCCGTAGTTGACTCCTCGGGATGTGGGACAACCCGATCGAACGGCTGTTAACGACTACGGGGGGTCGCTCCAAATTTCCGTGCCCATACGCCTTGGCCCCCCCGTAGTTGACCTCCACCGTCCATTCGCCCGACAGATCGATGGTGCGAAGCGCGCCCGAAATGGTGGACCCCCCTTCCTTTCGCGGTTTTAAAATCCACACGGTTTATTCCGCACCGTCGTTGGGCGCTGAGTGGTTTTCCCTGGACACCCAGCAATTCCACTCAGCTCCTGCCACGTGTCCTCCTGTACTATTCTGAAAACTGCCATTTCGCGCATTAACTTCCGGTACAAGTCGTCCAACGGAATTGTCGTCAGTCGTTGGATCTCTGGTCGCCCATCCGACGATCATCATTTGCCAAAGTTGCACACTGTTTTAACCACGCGCATCGCGTCCGGAGGCCCACCGTTTGTCTTTTCCAGCCGTCGATTTCTCTCGCGATCAACGGCCCGCGTCCGTCCTCCTTCGTTGAATATTCCACCCTCACCCGGTCCCCCCACATCAGCTCCACGTGTTCCATCCGTACCTTCTCCCATTCCATCGTGTATATTTGATTCTTTTCGTGTTTTTAATGTTTTCTCATCCGTTTTCGTTCTGTGTTCCGTCAATTACCTACCTGAGAAAAATTTCACTGTTTCCTCCATAATTTCTTCCACCTTGTCACCATATGCATGCGTTACCTCCATCCACCTCATCCGTTGGTCACGTCCATGGATTTTCTTCACAGTTTTCGTGTTCTTGCAGGGATATAAAGAAAAAATGGCCACCATGATAAACCTCTATGCTATCAAGACAACTAAATCCGAGGAAGATCATCCACAGCGGCTGGATTTATGAATGAAGGCCCGGGAAGGCGGAGACGAGATGTTCATTAAAGGAACAGAGTGCGAACTCTGCAGCAAATCTCCCATCACCATTAGAACCCGAGCTACCCTGTCAGAAGCAAAATGAAAATGGTAGAGTCATTCAGCAGAGCAAAAGGAAGGTTAAGGCATGCTAACGAAGATCCAGAGCCTTAAATCAGTGTTTTCAAAGGAAGAGCAGCAGATCACAGACCCCGAGGATCGATCAAAGGATCCTGAGCGCAGGTAAAAGGTAATATCAGGGTTTTCGTCAGCAGAATGTTTTTCCTTATCAGGTACAGGGCACCCATACTGTCTTATTTACGCACCTTGTCGCTGAAAAGATTTCCACCAGACAACAGTTCAAAACCACTGTAGCATCTACGTGACAGGCCTTTTAGTAGTTTATTTCATTCAAGACACCAGGAGTACTTCAACCAAAAATGTCGAGATCATATCTGGAGAAGATCATTCTTTCATAAGGAAGGTGACAGAGATTAAATACACAGCATGTCAAGCAGAATGGGTTTCGGTCCTGCATTCATTGTTATGTTTAAAGATACATTTAATTTTCACCTACTCCTTCAGTCGACCTTAGGCTCACCCTTCGCTATAAAGCACAGAAGGAAACATTGTAATGGTTGTTGATGAGAAATCAGTGGAATGCAAGCATTGTTCCTATTTGAGACAAGTTCTCTGTGTATATTGTAAGATAGACTGAGATTAGATGTATTCAAACTGAATGTTCAAGCTATGGGCTATGATGTACCTGATTGGTGTTGTTTTTAATATGACAAGCATGTTTCTTTGGATCCTGATCTAAAGCAGCTGGTGATGTTTCCTCTTTCTCTGTATTTGTGATTGACTTGCTCTTATGTTATGTTCCATTTTATTTCATTTCTACTGGTAGGCAACAGAAATATAACATAGGATTCACCCTTGATAGGTGCCCTATGTTTCCTACTCTCCCTACCTCAATGTTTTCTGCTTATATGTGTATCTGAATGTTGATTTCAATTGATTTAACCAGTGTAGTGGATGATATTTCCTGCTCTCTGATGTATGAATTAATGAAATCTATGTTTAGATGTTCTTGGTAGGATTTAGTTGAATGTGTTGAGAACCTGGGAGGTCTAGAATCCTGTATCTGTCTCACTAGGATCTTTCCATCCCAATTAAACCTTTCCAAGATCCCTTGTTTTACCCCTAATTCTGTCCAAGAAGGCCTGGAGTTAAATGACCTCTGGTCTGATCTATAGACAGAGTTGGTTGGTTCTCCTCCTTCATTTTCAATCCTTTGTGTCCTATTCCAAATATCTCCTTCAAGATCCAAATGCTCTAGATGACTAGCCCAACTGAAAGCTTGCACATTGATTACAAATAAATCCTTTCTTGACTCCATAGCCCAATGGCTTTGATGTTCTCTGAGTTATCTGTCTCTGCCTAAGCTTCCTCTTTGCTCATCCTTGTCACATATTGGTCCTTCTTTTCCTGATTCCCTCCAACCAAACACAAACAATCAAACAAACAACCATGAGCCTACAACTAGCCTAAAATCACAACTTAGAGCTTCAAAGTTAAACCTTTGACTACTACATAGAGATTCCTCTCTGGACCTAGGAGGGCTAGATCCTAAGGTCTGAAGTGGTTCTATGTTGTCTCATCTTTTGGTCTCTGTCAACCTGGCCAAAACATGGGAACCCCAACAACAGGAACCTTAGGAACTATGAAGAAATCACGGGAAATGAAATCCTCCCATGAAATGCCCTGCAATCCAAGCTGATGTACAACCAAGATCTTGATGAGTGCATAGTGATAAATATTGTTGTACTACTTCTCGAGAGTTTTCTTCTGCACAAGCATGGTCATCCTCTCGATATTTCGACACATGAAATAAGGTATTTTCATCATCTTCACTCTCGTGAAATGCATCAATAACCTGATGTGGTAAGCATAGAGGCGTGAAAACCGGCCCTCACAACTGAAGTATCTGATAATAAGTTTCATCAAATGCGCATAGGATTCCTTTAGGAACCAGAATGGGAACACCCTGCTAAGTTGTCTCACATAGCTAGGACTGATTTATGGTTCATTACACTCTGTCCACCTGCTGTATTTTGTTCCACTGTTCACCCACATTCGGTATTCCAGTTGCTTGAGAGATGGTTTCCGGTGTCACAGTGAAATTTACACCAGCAAGAGTTACTTGACCATCATGCAAATGAAATACAAACAGACGAGCCAACTCCTGATGATGCTGAATTTGAGCAATCATCTCACAATACTGATAGCATGACTGCTCACGAAAACATGCCATGGAAAGTGGGCAAGCCTGCAGTTGGGTCAATGAGGTGGGCTCTTCTCTCACATGTTTGCCACCTTTATGAGGCCTTCTCGGTGCATGAAGCTCAATGGTAGAATCATTATCTCTTTCATATGATGTATCAGTGTCTGTCTCCATGGTACTCAAGGTTAATGCAAGGTGTGTGTTGGCTTGAATGAGATGAAGAATGAGAATTTGGTGCTTTGTTTCAATTGCCAAATATGTGCCAAAGGGGAGGGACTGTAGGAGAAATAGGGAAAAGGGAAAATAGATTTCAATCAAGTGATATCTAAAATGTAGAGGCAGCCAATTAGGAAACTTGGGGTTTGGGAACTTTTTACAAATGAAATAGGAAGGGGAAAAAGATAGGAAATGAACTGGTTTAGGGATAGGGAAATGGGCTTAGGAGTGAACGACTTTGGGGATGTAAGGGAAATGAAAAATGGATTATAATGATAATATAACACTGATGGGAAAGGAACAATAGGTGGGGGAATGGAGTCCTTGACACCAAAATCAAATTTTTAAAACTTCAAATTCAAACCCTAAGGGAGCAAATTTTAACACGGTGATAGGGTTTATAGTTTTGGTATTTCAAATTCTCATAATCCATTTTCAAACAAACACCAAACATTGATCAATGGAAATTTCAAAATATCATGAACTTACTTGGAGCAAAGGAGGCTGAGTCAATTTGAATTTTATGGAGCGGTGGCAAAAATTTTGGTTGTCGGCCCTGTGCACCGCGACAGAGGCCCAATGTGCCGCGCTCTCTGTGTGCGCCGCGCAGGTAAACTCACCCACAGTCCGGCCTTCAAACTCTGATTTCACCCTCCATGATTTTCTTTGACTTCTTTGATAACTTTGGTGTGCAAATGAACTGGTGAATGTGAAAATATCTTATATATATGAAGAAAAAAAATTGATTTTTCATTTGGAAAACCCACTTTCTAATGTTGCTGACTTTGGAACTTTTTAAAATAAACTTTGTCTTGCTTGTTTCCTTTTATTTTTTAACTGATGATGAATCTCTTGTCTGTTCTTTACAGGGATAGCTGGCATGGGATTTTGGCAAAGGCGACCAGGGCTGCGCCTGAAGAAATTCACAACTAAAAAGCTTTGAAAATTACATTGCATTTATTACAAAAGGATAAAATAGACAATTTTTCTTCAAAACAGAGTTTTGAAGAAAAATCATTATCAAGCATTATGACGATAAAATTTTTGCAATGAAAACTTATTTCGAACCTCCCTCATGTGCCTGCTGACATTATTAGACTTTTTGAAGGCCAAATTAACGAAACCCTAGACCTAATGAGACCCAAAACCCTAAAATGACTCGTTTTCAAATAGGAGGCCAAACATGACTGTAAATGATTTTAAAATTGATTTTGATGAACAAACACGGACCAGCAGGTACATGACATGAGAGATATGAGAGAAAAGACCCTTTCGTCAGATGATCCATGCTCCTAATGGAATGCAGCTGACTGAACTGAATGAGACACCTAAAATGAAATGCAACAAGAGATTTTGATCTCTGACGGAGGGATGAAGATACCGACTCTAACACTTACCACCATGATTATGAATTACCAAAGGGACATACAAACTTACCATTTGCAAAAGTAAAACAAAAGCATGGTTTTATACTTTACAAGGAAGAAGTATATCCTGCCTATTCCTTAACGCAACTACACATCAATCATCTGTTTGCATGAGGACATGCAAAAAGGTAAGCAAGGGAGTATGTTGGGCCGAGGAAAAGGTACATTTTACCCCTATCTTTAGAGTGATTTATTATTAACTTTTATATTTTTTCCTTCGTTTTCGAAATAATTCAAAGGATAATTATGTAAAAGTAGGGTAAAATGAATTATTAATAAATAATTTATTTAATAGTATAAAAACTAAATTTTTTCATCTTTATTGATAGGGAATCCGAACAAACTAACAGCTGACCAAACGGCCAAACAACAATAGTTAAGAAAAGCAAATGCAATCGCATTCGGTTCCTGAAAATCAGTAAGAGATGAAAAGACACAACTATATTTGAAGCATTCGGTTGATGACTACGAAGCCTAAGGATCTCCTAATCCTAAGGATTCATTATTCTCAATTTTTTTTCTCATTAAGTTATAAAAGGTTGTAGGTGAAAGAGAACATGAGATATTTTTCTCATGTATTGTAATTTTCTGTAATAAAAATTATTATTCAGACAGAGTCTGTGAACTCGTGATGATGTACCTGTTCTATTAATTAATGAAAGAGTTAGCATTTTCATTATAAGCGGATCCTGAGTATTTCTTGGAAAAAGACTTCTAGAGGCTACGGGCCCAGTCCCTGGGAGTTTTCCTGCTATTTTGTGTTATATGTTTATTTAATGATTCTCACAATTTAGTTATTCTTTACACTTTGTAAAATTACCATTCAATTTAGTAATCAAAAGTGTGGTGTGTTACAATTTCCTTTTCAAATAGGTTGAATTCATCATTAATATTCCTTTATTGTTGAGTGATTTTTTAACATTCATTAGATTGATTTCAGCGTGGTTAAGCAGTTGTTGTTCAATTCTACACATTGATTATTTCTTGAGTTTTTCCATTGCAAGTGTGAACATATGGTTTTTTATTCAATTATGAAGGTTGTTATTAATTGAATTATAGAGAATTCCATTGCAAAATGTTAATAGATGATTGATGTTCAATTTATTAAATATCCCTTTTCTATTGTTGTTCAATTCATTAAGCTTGTCGTTTAATTGAAAAAGATCTTTACTTTCAGCATTGTGTGTTTACTTTCTTCCTAAGATCATACTAGAGTTTCATCCTTTGATTGGTGTGAATATTTCATAGTTTTCTTTTGAATTGATTGATTGAGCTTCGAGAATTAGATAATATTTCTTGCAACAATCTAGAGTAGTTGACCTCTGATTTCACTCGCATATACTTTACTTGCAATCTTGAAATAAACAAACTTGCCCTAGGTTGATGATTAATGTGAAGCATTAAGGTTACCTTTAACAACCACCTTTTTGAGCCAACACATAGCATCAACCCAAATTTTTTGCAGCACTGCTTCCTCAAGGGAGGATGGTTGAGTCACAATACACTTGCTCATAAGAGCCATGTATCTAGTAAAATTGTCTGGATACTGTCTCTGTCTACGCAGTGAAGTAGGTGCTCCTAGATGCTCTGTCGCGTCAAGTTTCAATCTATCAGCTTTTGTGGTGTGCCTTCTACCATTTATGGTGGATGGCTCTACATAAGTGTTTTCTGCCACTCCATAATTCTCCACATGTGGCTTCTCGACATCTTAAGGTTCATTCTTTGGAACCAAGAGTTCCCCATCTGCATGAAAATCGAGCTCCCTCTCAAGGGACAATCACATGGCTTTCTCCTCATCAAATTTTATATCCCGTCTCACAATAGTCATCCTGCTGTTTGGGAAACGCACCCGATAGTTGTGGGGAGTATCAGTGTACCCCAAAAATATCCCAATCTCATTTGTTGGTTCGAGCTTCTTCCTAGCGTCTTTGGTCATATGCACATAAACAGATGAGAAAAAAAAATTTTAATATGAAACATCAAGTTTCTTACCAGAAAAAACCTCCTCTAGTGTACGCATGCCAAGTATCCAATGAGGACTACAGTTTTGCACATATACCACTGTGTTGAATGCCTCCGCCCACAGATGTAATGGTAGGCCCTGATAATGCAACGTCACTTGTGCTACACCCACAATTGTTCAATTATTTTTTTATGCGACCTCATTTTGTTGTGGGTCATGAGGTGCAATCAACTCTCTCTGAATTCCTTATTTGCTACAAAAGTTATTAAATTCATTGGAGATGTACTCACCACCATTCTCACTCCTAAGATCCTTCACATGCTTCCCCGTATCTTACTCCACCAGTGCTTTTAACTAAAGAAATTTTGAGAATGTCTGATCTTTCTTCTACATGAAGTAGATCCAACACTTTCTAGAAAAATCATGAACAAAGATCACATAGTACTTGTGCTTTGTTTTCGAAGCATTAGAGAATGTTCCACACACATTTTAGTGAACTCTCTCAAAGATTTCCGAAGCTCAGTTCTCCTTCTCGTGAAAAGTGGCCTTTGCATATTTCTCCATAGTACATCCCTTGCATGTGTCTATCTGCACAAGAGTACCCTTGGGAAGACCCATAAGAATATGTTGCATGGCCTTCAAGGCTTCGTGGTGTAGATGGCCCAATCTCATGTGCCACAACTCACCCCCATCCTGGCTCACCACTTTGTCTGCCTTACCCATCAATGCTTTGAAACCACACTGTTTATACAAGAAAAGAGTGGAGATGCCCACATTATTTCTACAAGAAAAGAGTGGAGATGCCCAACTTGTTTCTACAAGAAAAGTGCAGATACCAGAAAACTAAAAGAAAAAATAAAAAAACTCTAAAACATTTCTCAGGGATTCTATAAGTTTACTACCCAAGCCAGTATAATCCAGTCAAAATCAGAAAAATAAATTCACTAGGAAAAAATAAAAGAGAACAAAGTTCAAAAACTCTTCCCCAGTGGAGTCGCCATTTTGTTGGACGGATAAGTCGTTCTTGCTGACAAGACAGACCTCCCAAGTGTCCTATGGACAACTAGCAACAAACAGACAAATAAAAACGATTTTCTCTAGATACTGTTTGATTTGGAATTAACTATAACAAGGTTTTGGAAACCTACTTGTAATCCAGCGTTGATCTTCTTTCCTATTTCTTCGAATATATCTCCTTTCGGGATCTACAATCACAAACATGAAATAATCAGAAACACCCGCATAATATATATTAATTCATAAACCATAAACCTATCTTGATGATCAAGGAATTCAAGAAATGAGATAATTAATTAAATAACCCATTGATAAAACATGACAAAAAAGCTACTTAGTTAAAGAACTCATTGAGAAAACAATATTCATTCGTATCAACTTAAATAAAGAAGAGACTTACAACCATGTCCGGCTTGATGTCGTACAGGCCTTCCTGGGGTCCGGAATAGGCGTTACCTATACTCTGACAAGCCTTGCACTCTCTCAGCTAAAATAACATGGGTGTGTAATCATTCCCATATAATGATCAGTTATGAGAGTCTGAGTTTTTACAGCATTTCTCCTCAAAAATTCTCCAAGTCTAACTCTTTTCCATCTCAATCAGTCCCCTTGAAACTGAACCAAAGCTTTAATTTATAGGAGAAGGAAAGTGGTTACAACTCCAAAATGGAAGGGATAGAGTCCCCTTATCAACGGATTAAGCTCCAAAATCCAAGGAATAGGCTCCTTTAATGAAGGAATGAATGTTCATGATAATGGAGGGAGTGAAGCTTCGACCAAATAACGCCTTTTAGAAGCTTCCAGCTGGGAGAATATTCGACCAGCTGGGCTTCTAGAACTTAATTTTTCGCTCATTTTACCTTTTACGGGGGGTCCACAGTTTTAATACACAAAACGTGCGGTAGGTACCGCAGTTTTCCTTCACAAAAGGTGTGGTACCACAGGTAATGGCTAAGATAAAGTGCAGTACAATTGTTCTTAAGACTTTTATGAGCTTTTCTCTTAATTTCAAGGCTTGATTTTAGGAACTTTGATGTTGTAGACTTCTAAAGGAGTATTAAAAGGTCATAGTGACAAATTTCAATGTAACAAATTTCCCCCTAAAGTGTGAATTCTGAGAGCATTTGAAGAGTGATGTGCTTTATCATTTGAAAGATTAGCCTATGGACACCCCAGTCGGAACCTTGTAAAAACATTCAATGCAAATCATCATTTATATATATATATATATATCATCACTGAGGTAGGCATTCCCATACTCAAATAAAAACTAACTAAACTTGTTTTGATACAGAAATAATTGTAATATTACATCAATAATGTAGACACAACATGGACGCAGCCATCTGTAATGAATAGTCTACTGCATAATGAATAATCAAATTCCTCGCAGCCTGGATGGTGGAAACTAGATCCAGGGTCTTGATTTCTGCTTCCCGAACTAGTACGATTCTATCCATGCGATTAAATGTGTTGAAGTCGAACATGGTAGAAACCACTTGATTACTAGTCAATGATGTGAATTGTTAACAAGTGTGAGAGAAACCACCAATAATGACAATGGCTCTCAAAGTACTCAGTACAATCCATGAGATGTGAATAAGTGATCTGAAGTCGAACAGTTCATGGAATCATTCGATCGAAGGTCAATGATGCAACCTGTCATCGAAGACGAGAAACCTGCCATTAAGGCATGTAGATTCCAAGGTACTAATGTATTCTAGATCAACTTCCTAGATGATGAGCTGTCATCGATAGAAATTGATCCGTCGTAAGCAAGCTCACAACACAAAACCATAGATCAAGTTTTGAAGAATTTTTTTGCAAGGACTGACTCAGGGATGGTCAACGCGAATGGGGACAAATGTTTGCAAATGAATGGTTTGTTTGACTGTCCTCTTGAACACATAACGACATTGCAGATGGTTTGGTGACAGTTCCCCTAAGCTAATACCCAGAAACCGGTTGAAGACCTTCAATGTGGTTTGATTAACTGATAGGAAAATTATTTCCCAACCCAGGTAGAAGTGTGAAAAAAAATGTTGTGTTCAAGAGTGGAATACTGCTTTTATAAATCAAAGTGTAACAAATGAATTTGTTTTCTCTCTTTTCCCCCACCATTTCTGGCAAGTACCTCTTTATTTTTTGACAAGCTTGAGGAGGATAACATTTGCTTGTTTATAACCTCATCCTTTGGATGAGTCCAACTTAGTTTAAAAACGAACCCTAAGAAGGAATGGTCTGTTCTTTTTTGTAATCGACAGGTCCTTTACTATTAAATTTTAACGAGTCCAGTATAGGAGAAACTCGATGTTTTTCATTTTTTAGGGAGTTAGAAGAAAAACTTAAGAAAACTCCATGGGTGTAATTTTTCATAATTTTAGTCTCTCGGGCCCGAAAAGGGATAAAATAATGTGGGAGAGAACTCTGTTTACCATGATTAGTCAACGTATGCCTTTTTCGTAAATAGTCCATTTCGGTCCGGAAAAGGGGTAAACTTATACTGAAAGGACGACTGTTCATTTCCTTTAATGAGTTCGAATAGTCAAGTACTCGGCAATCTTTTCATCTTTAGAGAGTCTGAAAAGGGCTTAAAATAAAACTCCAGGGTTTCGCTTTTTCGTAAATTTTTAAGAGCCCGAAAAAGTGATAAAAGTATACTCTTCGTCAAAAATGATCATTTCGCTTGAAAAATCCAGTATTCTGCACAAAAACTCAAAAAATTAAACATACCTGCTTCAATAATAAAAATATTTTGAAAAATCATCTTTTTAAAGTGAAAAATAAACAAATTTAAATTTCATTTATTCGAAAAAACTTATAAAAAGGAGTTTTCCAAATTCATTTTTACTGTTTGAGTTTGAAGTGAAAATTTTAGAGCTTTTGCCAAAAAACGCTCCAGAGAAGATTCCGGACAAATCGACCATTGAAATTGAAAATCGTCTGCTCCATGTAATCCACATCCTCTTTTCCTTGCTTTTCATCCATTCATTTCCTTAACTTAGGGTTTAAAATTCATTTTTGGAGAGGAAATAGGTTCAAAATTCCGCCCTCGGGGGTCCACAGGTAAGACATATGGTACCTGCAGACCCTAACATTTTCTTACAAAGGAAAATGCCGTGGCTCCGCACTTTTAGAATAGAACCCGTGTAGAGCTACGCATTGTCTCTGAACGTAAAGTGCGGGGGTGCCATGAAGAATTTAAAAACATAATTTCTTCCCAAATTACCCAAAATTTTTGTTTTAAAATGATTCTAATCTTTCATTTTTCTCATTGTAGGATATTTACAATGCTTATCTGGCAGGAACATGAACATGAGGAGGTAGATGAAGCTGCAATGATTCATTAACCTACATTACAAGTTTTGAGAGCATGTGGGTTATTCAAATTTTGGGCTATTAGTGGCATGAGAGCTCAAGTAGATCTTCTCACTTGGTTGGTGAACAAGTGGGATGTACAGGACCAGTGTTTTATAATTGGAGGCAACTGGCTTGAAATTGTGGTGGAGGACATATATTTTTTGACTAGTTTGTCTAAAAGAGGCGAGCCACTTTCTCTATTTGGGGCTAGGCTAGGTGGTCAGTCTGTCTCTAGCCTGCAATTAGAGTTTTGTAATGATGAGGCTAATCCTAAAGATAAACGGATTGATATCAAAACTATCATCCATCCTGAATTAAAAGTGATTGCATTTACCGTAACCAAGTTATGTGGAAGTGCAGCTTTGCATGTTGCTACTGGAACTCAAATGTGGATTGCAGTAGATTGTTTCCGAGGCACCATATTCAACTGGTGCGAGGCATTGTTGGCTAACATCAGAGGCCAACTAACTAGAGCAAAGAACGGGAAGTTAAATAACATCGGATATGGATTGATCGTAGTTACTTTTTCTCTAGAGAGGATTCCCCTACTGGCCCCGCAACACATTCCAGTTGATGCTGGTAGAGCTCAAGATCCTCGGATGGTTTGATGGGTTGCTTTGATGGCCTGTCACAGCGAGGGTATAAATATTGTTCGATTTCTCTCGGCATACTTCCGTTGGCTAGAGCACCAACTTTTTGTGATAGACGATTTTCCTTATGTAGGTATAGATTTCTGTGGCAACCAAGATATGCCACTTTCTCCAAGAGCTCAATGGGATGATTCAGGTAAAAATATTTTTGACATGCTCTAATTTCTAATTTTTATTTTATCTTTTAAATCATCCAAAGCTTATAACAAAAATTTCAAATACAGATGTGGGTCCACACCAACCAATCACTCTCCGCCCCTTCGAGAGGAGGCAAAGAGATGTAGCTCTAGTAGCACCACCACCACAGGATCAGACAGCAGAGATCCTTACTGATTTGGAACACCATCTGGAGCGGTTGACTATGGGCATCCCTGAAAATACCATAAACGACATTCCACTCCGTTTACAGAGATATGTCATTGGTGTTCCTGGACCATTCAAGAGATTCCTGAGTAGAGTGGCACGAGCTGTAGTATATTATCATGATCATTACCACGGATAGTGGATGATAGACTGTATAGACTCATATCAATTTTTGTATCAATTTTTTCCCGATCATAAGGCATTTTGAACCTATGATCAAGGACGATGTACTATTTTTTGAAACACTACTTCTATGCTATGATATATTATTATTCCCAGTTACCTGTCCAATCATATTATCGAATGTTGATTTACTGTTTTATTATTGCAAATGTCTGTTTATAAAACTAGAAGCTATTGCATCTGCTAATGTGTTTAAACCTCTTGGAATGTGTTTATACTCAATATAATAGAACTCTCGTTCCAAAAGACGAACTCTTAAAAATAATCTTAATAACATTGGGTTTCTAATGCCATATACTCGATTTAACTGTAATACAATGAGTTCAGAATCTAACCTAATGATCAAACTTTGAATTCCAAATGAAATGGACTCAGAAAATAACTCAGTAACTGCACTGTATTCTGCAATATTGTTCGTTGTTTAACCGAGACTTACCCCATGCATATATACTAACTCGTCAGTGGGTGAATAAATAACCCAGGCTGCAGAAGAGATGTTTTGTGTACTATGACAAGCGCCATCAGCAAAACCAATGTATTTTTGAAAAGATGTCGACATCTGCAATATCAAGAGTAATCCTGATAAGCAGGAATAGTAGTAAAAGCACACTTAAGCTAGGCACACATTTCTAATCCACAACACACTAGCTAGAAAATAACTAATATACATAAAATATATCCACACAAAAATCAAGCATAATATCTCTTTAGATAAAGCCCATTTTTGGGTTGGCCTAAAGAGACCCCATCAAAATCAATCAATTCATAGGCCCTTTTGCAATCTGTCGCTTGATAATATAAGGACCATGCCACATGGGTTCGAATTTCGCAGCCCCTATTTTATTGTTAGCTTGATCATAAATCAAAACTAGGTCTCCTTCTGAAAAATTATGAGGTGTAACACTTCTATCATACTAAGCTTTCATTCGTTTCGCATGAGTCTCGGTAGCTAGTGCAGCGGTGTGCTGATTCTCATCTAATTGAGCCAAGTACAAAAAATGTTTCTCCTCTTCAGAAGTGGTTGGTAGTAACTCTATGGCTAGTTGGAGTGACAGTATCTCGCATTCAATGGGTAATGCCGCTTCTAAACCGTAAACCAGTTGAAAAGGGGTAAAACCTGTCGATGTTTTTGCTGAGGTTTGATATGCCCAAAGTGCTGAAAAGAGCATGGTATGCCAATTCGACTTATGAATTCCAATGATTCGTTTGATCATGGTGACTAAAACTTTATTAATTGCTTCAACTAGACCATTAGCCTTTGGATAATATGGTGTAGTACTGTCATGGCACAGGCCAAGTTGGTCTGTTAGCTCGGTCATCATGATATTTCGAAAATGGCTCACGTGATCAGTAATTATCGCTTGGGTTACACCGAAACGAGCAATCACATGATTGAACACGAAAGTAGATGCAGTTTTGCCATCTTCCGAAAATGTAGGCATCGCCTCGACCCATTTTATAAAATAATCTACTGCTAGAATAATATACCCATGACCCCCAGCCGAGTGAGGGTTATATGTAATGAAGTCAATGCCCCATTTTGAAAAAGGACCAACATCAATTATAGGGTGAAGAGGAGCAGGTGGTGCACGCATTTTTCAATCGAATATTTGACAATTATGACATTTTCGGACCGCATAAATACAATCTTTAAATAATGACGGCCAAAAGTAACCTGTGAGCAATATATTTTGGGTTGTGGTGTACCCAGACATATGACCGCCACATGCTCTAGAGTGACAATCATTTAAAACCTTTTCGGCTTCTTCATAGGTGAGACAACGTCGAAAAACAGAGTCGGCACCGCAACGATATAGTGTGTCACCAACAATATGATATTGTTGAGACTGGAAACGGATTTTATGTTGTTGTGACCATGAAAGTTCAGGCTGAAAAGATTGGGTCTGAAGATAAACAATGATATCTCCATACCAGTGATCAATGGTACTAATAAGAAACAAGGATTCATCTGCGACCGATTGTTCCGCCACATTTTCTGTATCAGTACGTGGGAAATCACACATAAGTTCAGAAAATATCAATGATTTCTTTGATTTGGATTTTTCAAATTCCAAATCAAACTCCTGCAGGATAAAAATCCATTTGGAGTATTTTCCCCTATCAATTGTTTTGTCAAAATATACATCATAGGGTTACAATTAAAGATCACTGTTGTTTTGCGTAAAAGTATGTAATGAAAAAAACGTTGAACAGCTTGAACAGCTGCCACGGCCAATTTCTCCACATGTGAATATTTGATTTTAGTCGGATGCAAATTTCGATTAAGATAGTAAATCACATGTTCACCATGGAATTCATCTTCCTGAACTAGAACCATCCCTATCGTGGAATCGGAAGTGGCGTGGTACAAAAATTAATCCTAGTTGTAATTGGGAGGATGCAGTAACGGTGCATGGGTCAATGAGTGTTTGAGAGAATCAAAATATCTATCAGTGACCTCGTCCCAAAATAAAGGAATATTCTGTTTCAACAACCTGGTGAAACCTTTCGTTAACTCGACGTAGTTAGGAATGAATCGATGTAAAAAGTTTTCTTTCCCTTGCAAACTTTGGAGTTGGAGAAGAGTAGAATGAGGAGGTAAATTGATAATTGCCTCAACCTTCGACAGATTGACACGAATACCTACCTTTGAGACAATAAATCCCAACAATCATCCAGATTGTACGCAAAAAAAGACATTTGTGAGGATTCAGACGAATCTTATAATGCCTACATTGCATAAAAATGGCTCGTAAATGAGTGATATGATTTTCTCTGCACGAATAATGAGTAGGCAAATCATCGAGGTAGGGTTGTACAATGTTTTTAATATCATGAAATGCATAAGACATGGCCCTTTGAAAAGTGGTGCCAACACTCTTAAGGCCAAAAGGTAGTTTGTGATAAGCAAAAGTTACCCATGGACAAATGAAAGTTGTTTTAGGTTGATCTGCAGGGAGTATGTTGATTTGATTGTAGCCGGAAAATCTATCCATGAATGAAAACATCTCACTTCCAACACAATCGTCAATAATTTGATCGATGTAAGGGGTTGGCTAATTGTCTTTTGGACAAGCTCGATTTATATCCCTATAATCAATACATACTCGTATTGTTCCTTGTTGTTTATTGATCGGAACAATATTAGATACCCAATCTGTTATCGGAATCGGATAAATAAAATCTGCACAAAGTAATTTTTCAACTTCTGCTTTGATAGCGGCAGCTTTTCGCGGATGTATCTAACGTAATATTTATCTGACGGTTTTAGCATCTGGGTATGTCTTAATTTCATGAACAAAAATCGATGGATCAATTCCTGGAATTTCTTCATATGACCAGGCAAAAATGTCGTGAAATTCCCGAAATAGGGCTTTATATGCTTGGATTTCATCAGTCGTACAAGAAGCACCTATATGAATGTTTTCAACAATTCCGGGTTTTACTGAAATTTCAAGGGGAATCGTTGTAGAAATAATTTCTAAATTCAATTCAGAATCGAAATGTGAGAGAGGAATCTAAGATTCTTTGACGTAATCAATAGTAAAAATAGATGAAAAATCATTCTCAAAATGATCGAGATCAAGTAAAAATGAAGACCTATGATAAAGATCTTCCCATGGTAACTCATTGACCGACAAGAATTCACGAATATGTTCATCAGTATTGAATACTTGTTGACCAAGATCTGGAATTGATGTCGAAGCTGAGCTCGATATTGAAAATGACTCCTCATTGATCACATTCATTGGATCAGATTCAGTTGAAGGAGTATCAGAAAATGACTGTACATTTTGATATGTTAACTCAAAATGACTCAAAGGCATCGTGCCATTGAAAGAATCCAATTCTGAGTTTCAAGGTACTATCCAAGGATCATCAAAGGAAATATTACTTGATGTAATCATATTGATATTAGCAATAGGAGGTTGTATGTTGGGAGCAGGTAGGGAAAAAGTTCCCAGTAAAGCCGAATATTTAATAAAACCTACTCTGACATCCTTATAAGGGATATTCATTTTCCCGATATGTAATGTTCCCAATTTTAGCCTCAAGCTAAAATGGAACATTATAGTTTCATATTTTCATTTTTTTGAATAAAAGTGGGTAAAGTGAATCGTTCATGTAATAAACAGGAATAAAATCCCTTACAATGTGAAAAGGGATCATCATGGAGCGGGATTTCACACCCTCATGTGTGAAAGAGGTTAAATTGCAAATGGACAAGGTCTAGCTGACCAAAGTCAACAGCGCTAAGATAAGAGGTGGGAGCCACCAAGTGGGACAGCACAGTTTTAGTGGAGGAATATTCCATGGGGGAGGAAACTTCTAGAGGAAGGAGGGTGGAGACTTCGTTGTGTTTAAAAGAGGATCAAGGCAACCCATTGAGATTATCTTTTGATCATTCTACATCCAAGTCTTGGAGACTTGTTGCTGCCTCTTGTTGTTCAGCAGAGCTGGAGTGCCTTAGGGCACGAGGAAGTCATGTTTAGGATTTCCTCTCCTTCTTGAGGAGCTCAAGAAGGATTTCACTCATCCTCCATAATCTGGCATTAATACCATAGCATCAGCCTACTCCATCAGCGCAGTATCTGTAGCATATTATTGTGCAGTGTTGCAGGCTGTTGCTGGGAGGTTTCCTACAACACCATTTTGAGCTGATATTTCAGAGGAGGGAGGTTCTCTACTTCCGGGAGGTTAGTGATGATGGTTCCTGAGCTTATTCCACCATCATTGGCAGGAGGCCAACCACTACCATCAATTACCGCACAGACCCTCTCATAGATTGCATTCTAGTTGGAGCATATTTGCAGTGAGGGTGTTGCAGACATTTCAGAGGGTGAACTCGTTTGTGTCAGGATCAGCCTGACATTTGGGAGAATCATTGGAGAAAGGAACATCATCAGATTCAGCCATTCAGCTTTCTCCATTCCACTCCACATATTGAGTTTCTGCTGCTACCCAGAAACTCCGGCATTTTGCAGTTTTGCATATTTCAACCAATCCTTATGGGGATTGACTTGAGATAGTGATTGGGAGGTGAGATCAGCTCTCCCAATTGTAGGTTTTAACCCTGAACAGAAATTATCTACACACAAATCTTATAACAGAAAATAAACAATAGCGAGAGCATAAAACATAAAACAGATAAACACAGAGATTTTCCCCTAGATCCCAAATCTGGACGACCAGCTTGATTTTTCATTAGTATTCCTTTTAGTGTTACAGCACATATATATAAATGCCGAAGCATACATGAACCCTAATCCATTAACCCTGGATTAGAACATAACCGTAATTCCCTTGACCCGATCTACAAAAATACCAAGGGCCGAAAACCATCGTACCCCAAAACCATGTGCAAAACCATGCACAAAACCATGGGCGCGGACTACCCATCGAAAATTAAGGACCAAAAATTTTCACTGGGGTGCTGCCCCGGACCTCGACACGGGGGGCTATCGCCCCCCCTCTTACCCCCCCATGCGTGCTTAGTCGTGGAAATAATATAACACATACCCAACATTCTCCCACTTGTTGTTTTCTTTCCACAGGGGCCCACAAGAGAGCTTAGTCGTTGGCCCAATTCTTCAACACCCATTGTTTCTCTACACCAAGAGAACTTCTGAGTGCTCACAAACTTCGTCAATGCATCTGCAACATTCTTCAAAGTGTCCAATTTTACCAGAAACACCCTTTTAGCCTCAACCATATCTCTAACAAAGTGATATTGAACATCAATGTGCTTTGTCTTTGAATTATAAGCAGGGTTCTTAGCCAAGAAAATTGCACTTTGGCTATCACAATCTATCCTTATAGCTTGCTGTACCAACCCTATACTTGAACACAATCTTTGCAAACAAACTGCTTCCTTGCTTGCATGAGTGGCTGCTATGTATTCTGCCTCTGTAGTTGAAAGAGCCACTACAGACTGTCTTTTACTCATCCAATTGACTGCACCTCCAAATAGGCTAAACACATACCCACTTGTAGATCTTCTTTGGTCCATATGTCCAGCCCAGTCTGCATCAAAAAAACCACGAATGTCCAACATTATTTCCAATCCTGGTCTTCCCTGGTAGCACAAGCCATAATCACTAGTGCCACGTAAATATCTGAAAACCCGCTTCACTATCGTCCAATGCTCCTTCCCTGGATTTGACATAAACTTTCTCAATACTCCCACGGCATTTGCAATGTCTGGTCTAGTACAAACCATTGCATACATCAGGCTACCCACTACACTTGCATATGGAACACGAGACATATTCTCCTCCGCTTCTTGTGTCTTGGGACACTGTTCAGCAGACAACTTTACACCTACAGGAATAGGAACATTCACCGGTTTACTATCCTTCATATTGAACCTATGCAATATAGTCTCGACATAATTCCTCTAGTTTAACCAGAGCTTCCTCTTTGCTCGATCTCTCTTAATTTCCATTCCCAAAATATAGTTTGTAGCACCAAGATCCTTCATGTCGAATTTGGAGAACAGTTGGGTCTTCAAATCTTGGATAATTTCGTTGTCATTTCCAATAAACAACATATCATCCACATACAAGACCAAATAAATAACACGGTCACCAATTAATTTAAAATAAACAGAGTGATCCTCCTTTCTTCTGGTGAAGCCAAGTCCCCGTATATAGGTATCAAATTTCTGATACCACATCCTTGGTGACTGTTTTAACCCATACAGAGACTTCTTCAACCTGCATATCAGTTATTTCTTACCCTAGACCATAAACCCTTTAGGTTGCATCATGTAGATCTCCTCTTCTAGATCCCCGTGAAGAAATGTTGTCTTCACATCCATCTGTTCTATCTCAAAATCAAATGCAGTAGCAACAGATAAAAGTAATCTAATAGAAGTAACTTTGGCAACAGGAGAAAAAATATCACCAAAATCAATTCACGGCACCTGGGAATAACCTTTGGCTACAAACCGAGATTTGTATTTCTCCACCTTGCCTTCTACATTCATCTTCTTCTTAAACACCCATTTTCTCCCGATGGGCTTCCTTCCAGCCGGCAACTCCACCAGATCCCATGCCTCATTTTTGTGCAAGGATGCCATTTCATCAACCATGGCCTCCTTCCAGAGTTTTCCATCCTTTGAATCTACTGCCTCCCTGACAGTTCTGGGATCATCATCAGTTATAGTTAAGGAAAAACCTGAACAGAAAGCAGATGGACTATACCTTTCTGGTTGCCTTCTTTCCCGAACTGATCTTCTCAAAGCTGGAGTTTGTGGCTCTTCATCTTCTGAGTCTTCTTCTGTTGTAGAGTCTAATTCATCCTCCTTTAGCTCAAACTCTATCTTCTCAGGTTCCTTTGGTAGGAATTCATGTTTAACAACATCTTTCACTTCTCTAAACACCACATCTCGGCTGTACACAACCTTCCTTGTTTCTGGGTTCCAAAGCTTGTAATCCTTTAAACCATCCTTATACCCAATAAAGATGCACCTTTCAGATTTATTATCCAACTTGGTCCTTTTCTCCTTTGGAACATGTACATATGCATCACATCCAAATACCCTTAGATGTGAAAGAGAGGGTTTCTTACCAGTCCATACCTCATGTGGAGTATTATCCTCCAATGCTGATGAAGGTGATCTGTTAACTAAGTAACATGCAGTCTCCACTGCCTCTGCCCAGAATTCTTGTCCTAACCCGGTACCACTGAGCATGCTTCTTGCATTTTCCATCAGTGTTCTGTTCATTCTTTCTGCAACTCCATTTTGCTGAGGTGTGTATGGAGTAGTATTTTGCCGTGCTATACCACACTTCTTACAGAACTCTTCAAATTCCTTCTTGCAGAACTCCCCACCATTATCTGTCCTCAATGCCTTTATCTTCTTCTCTGTCTGGTTTTCCACCAGAGCCTTAAATTCTTTAAATTTGTCAAAGACTTTAGATTTTTTCCTCAAGAAATATATCCATGTATTCCTTGAGAAGTCATCTATGAATGAAACATAGTACACAGACTTTCCCAGTGATGGAACTGACACAGGTCCAAACACATCACTGTGCACAAGTTCTAATATCTTGTTCGCCCTCTTAGCACTAGAAGGAAAAATCACCCGATTCTGCTTCCCATATACAAAATGTTCACAGAAATCGAAATCCAGAGAGAAATTAGACATACCTTCTACCATACCATTTCTATGCAGTATCCGAAGGCCCTTCTCTCCAATATGTCCAAGCCTTTGATGCCATAGCATGGTCTTTTCTCCAGAGACAACTAGGCTTTCCGCTCCACTTTCAGGAACCATAGAACTGTTACACCCATCAATAACAGTGCTACCTTGTAGCTTGTACAGAGTTCCAGTCCGAACTCCTCGCATTAATACCAGTGCTCCCCGAACCATCTTGCAGGCATCTTTCTCGAACACTTTTTTTACACCTGCATCATCCATCTTGCTTACAGAAATCAGATTTCTGGCCAATGCAGGAATATGCAGAACACCAGGAAGTGTTCTAATCCTTCCACCTTGCAGCTTCAACTTGACCTTTCCACATCCGAAAATTCTGGCCTTCCTATCATCCCCAAGGAATACATCGCCACCATCATATTTCTCATACTCGCAGAACCACTCCCTATGGGGAGTGAAGTGAAAGGATGCACCCAAGTCAATCAACCATGACTGATGATCTACATGTGTATTTGAAGAAGAATCCAAATGCACATCCCCACCTTCATCTGAGGTGGTTTTTGCCTCTACAGAAGAAGCATCATCAGATCCCTTTCCTTTCTCAGGAGCTTTAGATCTGCAGTCCTTTTTGTAGTGCCCTTCCTTTCCGCATTTCCAGCACACCTTTACAGACTTTCCAAGAGATTTAGATCTCCCACTCGAAACCTTATTCTTGTTTCTGTTTTGGAACCTTCCTCGTATAGATAAGGCATCTCCATTCTGACCCTCCATATTTCACCGTCTCATTTCCTCTGACAACAAGGCTGAGACTGTTAGAGTCGATCTCTTTATCCCTCCGTCAGAGATCAAAATATCTTTTGTTGCATTTCATTTTAGGTGTCTCATTTAGTAAAATCATCTGCATTCCGTTAGGGGCATGGATTTTCTGATGGGAGGGAGATTTTTAATCATGTTCCTCATGTCTTGTACCTGCCGGTCTAATTCGGATGCACCGAAATCATGTACAGTCTTGTTTGGTCTCAAAATTGACAAAGAGTATTTTTAGGGTTTTCAGTCTCATTAGGTCTAGGGTTTTGCAAATTTAGTCTTCAAAGTGTCCAAAAATGCCAACAGGCACATGAGGGGGCTTCAAATAAAGTTTCACTGCAAAAATTTCATCGTCATATTGCTTGATCATGATTCTTCTTCAAAACTCTGTTTTGAAGAAAAATTGTCAATTTCATCTTTTGTAATAAATGTAAGGTAATTCTCAAGGTTGTTTCAGTTGTAAAGTACTTCAAGCGTAGCCCTGATCACCTTTTCCAAGATCTCATTCCAGCTATTCCCGCAAAATATAGACAAGTTTCATCATTCAGTCAAAAAATCAAAGGAAACAAGCAAAACAGAGTTCTTTTGTAAAAGTACCAAAGTTTTCAAAAAGTGGGTTTTTCAAATCGAAAATCAAAGTCATGGGTACAAATATGATTCTTGTGTTTCAAACAATCCATTTGTATACCAAAACATCAAAGAGTCGAAGAAAAATCATGGAGGAATAAGGAGGAGAGCAAAAATCAGAGTGAAAACCGAGACTGTGTGTGAAATCACCTGTGCAGCGCATTGGGTGAAGGTCGCGGTGCATAGAACCACTTTGCACAGTGTATTTTTGTTCCTGCGCGGTGCATTGGGCTGTGTGCGCGGCGCACAGGGCCAACACCAATTTTTTTGTCATTTTCCTCCACAAACTCCAAATCAACTTGGTTCTTTTTGTCCAAGTAAGTATATGAGATGTTTTAATTGCCATTTAAACAATGTTTGGTGTGGTTGGAGATTGGATATGAGAGTTGAATGTCAAAAGCCAAACACTACCATCTTGTTGAAGAAATGCTTCTTTAGGGTTTTGAAGTCGGAGTTTCAAAATTTGTTTTGGTGCCAAACTTTTCCTTCCCTCACTTGGTTTATTCTTCCCTCTCACTGTTATCCTATTGTTACAGTCTATTCCCTTATCTTCCTATATCCCTAAAGTCACTCAATACTTATTTCATCCCTTATCCCTTTCATATTCAAAATGACGTATTCCTAGGCCCCATTTTCCTGTCCCTAAGTTACTTTATTCCTTATCATTCCTATTTCCCCTATCACTTATAAAAATTCCCAAAATCCCAAATTCCCAAACACAGTCAAGTGACTGTTATTACACTTTAATTTCACCTGATAGAACTCCACTGTTCCCACTGTCCATGTTTCCCAGTCCCTTCCTATTTAGCACACATTAGGAAATTGGAGACAAAGGCCCAATTTCTCATTTTCAACAAAACAAACATACACTTGACATACACCTTGAAACACCATGGAAATGGATACGGATACCTCATATGACCGAGATAGTGATTCCACCACTGAACTGCATGCACCAAGAGGGCACTGAGGCGGCGTAAAAAGTGTGACAAACTCAAAATCTTGACCAAATATTCTTTGGCTGAGCATAGCACTTGATCAGGGACCTCCAGTCCAAATTTCAAGGAATTTGGAAAAAAAAATTTCATTTTTGAATTTTTTGGTCACAAAACAGGTTTTTCTGCCTGACGCGTAGTGCCACTTGGCGCGCGCTTATGATTGGCAACTCTTCAGGTGGAAAAATTTCATTTTTGAGTTTATCATGAAAATTTATGCATGATCATGGATTACCTAAGTATTTCATTAAGTTCTGGGTTGCCTAAAGGGTAAAAAACACCCTAAAATTGGCCTTTCTGCCACCTTTTGCACCCACAGGAAGCAGTGTTGGGAGATTGAACTTTTGGAGGGGCAAATGGACACCAAATACAGAAATTCCACTTGGGTTGCAAATGATACAGGCAGAGCTTTCCAATGAGCTATCATGAGATCAATTTTGAATTCAGGAAGTGCCTCACAATCAGCTCCAAACTTGTGCTACGCATAGAGATTTTGGGCGCGACGCATAGAGAATTTTGGCCTATTTTTCACTTAGCAGCTCAGAATTTCGCCTAGTTTTGGCCAGTTTCACTTTTTCATGTAATTTTTGATGTACCTTGATGTAATTTCATGTTCATGATGTAATTTTGGCACATTTTTACTCATTCTAGAATATTCATTCACTAAAAGGTGAAATGTGGGTGAATGGATCAGTTTCCTAGCATATAGAGGCAAGTGGTTTCATGGCCTATTTTCTAGTTCCTAGTTTAGATATGGTTGAAACAACTCCTAGAATGACGATCTCGACCCCTAGAGGCATGGGAATGGGTTAGGATTGTATATATGATGTATTTTCTCAGTCATTTTCAGGGTTAGACACTTGGGATTGCTTGGGACTTCATTGTACATTTCATCTCTGCACTTTTGGCAAAGGAATAGACCAGGGTTTGCAGCACTTTTTGGGATCCATGTGGCTCTGTGTTTTGATGGTGTGTTTCTCTATGTAACTGTAAGTTCACTAATTTTTATGTGTATCATTTCCTCTCTCCTTTATTCTTAGATTAAACAAATAAGTGTTAAAGGTGGAATTCATTGCATTTATCTTCTCTGCCTTTAGTTTTGTTTAATTTTTCATGTTTTCATCTATTTGAGGAGGACTCTTGAGACCCTCTTTTACTCTTCAGCTCCTCACCAGTCTGATCCATCCATTCATTCAATCTAAAGCATCAAAACAATTGCCTTCCTTTCCCCAATCAGAACTCTGCAAAAACTAGGCCTTATCCCCACACCCAAAACTTCCCTTCCCTTTGATCCAACAAAAAAACCCCCCAAAAAAAAATCATACTCCTTTACTTATATACCTAGCCTAAAATTAGCTTTTATTTCAAGTCATCTCAAGCCCTATTGACTATTTTTGCTGAGATTGACCCGGAGAGAGCCCTCTCCTATTCTGGTAGGGCTAGCTACCAGATTGAGTGTGGTTTGATGTTGCCCTGAACTCTGCCTTCCTTCAGCCTGAGGTAGATTTAGGCGATAAAATAGTGGCGACCATACTGGGGAAGAAAATGGTTTTCTTGTTGGTGTTATTTGTTTTATAAGCTACAGACCGAGTCTGAAGTTATGCTAGGTAGCCTTCGAAATTCTCTTGCTTTGCATTAGCGAAAGTAGATAAATGCTGCTTCAGTCAATCTCCGGTCTAGTTTGTAAAAGTAACATCTAACTTGTAAATTGCCCCAGTACATGTATCAAGTTCAGATCTGATTGTTGATGGTGGACAAAAATTAGACATAAGAAGGCTGAAATCATTCACCTGGTGACTCCAACTCACTGTAGAGACTCCACTAGAGGACTAACTCTTTCTCTGAGAAAATGGAAGGATCTTACACTAAGTTCAGGTATCCAAAGTGGAATGGTATTCAAGATCTAGTCTTCTTTCTTGAAAATTACTTGTTTTCTGTTCTTGAAGCTTCCCTGAAAGTTTTTCAGAATTTGTTGTATGATAAAGGTGATCAAAATCTTCACTTGACCCATTCAAAAAGTGTAAATACTGAGTTTCCCTTTGATCTTGGCCTCCTTACTTTTCCCACATCTTATGATGACTCTCTTCAGAGTGATGAGCTTAAAGAAAACCAAACTGATCCCTTAGCTCTTGTATATACTCCTACACCTTTTATAGTCCTAGATAGGTATGAACCTCTTGTTTTACCTTCTGTTCTCCATGCTTTCCCTGCAAATTATTACCTATATTTTCCGAGATTTGACAGTGAATGTAACAATGTCAACGCTGAGAAACATGTGCAGAATAGACTTTTCTAGATCTTTTTGAAGTTGATGAAGAAGATGTTAGTATTAGAATTTTTACTCTTTCTTTGCAAGGCAAAGTCAAGAGTTGGTTCAAAGCCCTGCCTGATGCGAGCATCTCAGATTTCCAGCAGTTCGTCAAATTTTTCCTCGACAGGTGGGTGATCAGACAGAACCCTTTCCTTATTTTAGATGAGTATGCCCAGCTGAAAAGACAGTCACAGGAGACAGCACAAAATTTTTCCGCTAGATTCAATCGAGTCTATTATTCGATACCTGTCGATATAAGACCCCCTCCTGGCTCGGACCTTTTACATTACCCAGGTGATTTTGATCCGGAAATGGAGTTTCAGCTGAGAGAAAGGAATGTTGCAACACTTGAAGAAATACAGAACAATGCAGTTAATGTAGAATCTAATCTGTTGATCAAAAGAGCAAGGTTGAAGGAAGAAGAAAAGAAGAATGTTGCAGAGCACCTGACACCTTCAGAGGAAAAGCTTGACCTTTTGGTAAACGCAGTAAAAGAGATGTTGCAGAAAATGACTGCAAAAAATGAAAATGACGTTCATGAACAAGTGGCTGATCCAAAACATTTTGTTTCTTATCCCAGTTGTCATAAATCTAATAATGATTGTTTTGTAGATCATCCTGGGGAAGATAGATCTGATGATTTGACATGTATGCTTGATGATGTGTTTTATACTGATGATTTTCCTCAGTTTGATCAGTAGGATGATGATTATGTTCTCCAAACAGAAGTTAATCTTGCAGACAAATTAGCAGCTAGTTTGTGGAAGGAGGAAGTTAACTTTCAACAGCTCAAGTACAGTGATGAACCGATGCATATCAGCTATGACAGTGACGAGGAAAGTGCAACAAATTTTGAAGTAAGTGAAGGATCTTTGCATTTTTGTTTTGATTCATTTCAGTTCATCAGAGACAATTTTCATACAATCAGAAATCAACTGTCAATGAGTCTTGATTTGGACCATCTTGAGGGCAAAGAAAACCTTGTTCAAGACTTCTCATATTCAGATTTACAGCCCCCGAAAGCCATTGATTGTCAAGATGTGGATAAAGACATGGAAGCTGGCACATATGATCAAATGATAGAAGATGACTCCGTACCATTTTGTTTTGAATCATTCCAGTTTTTGAAGGTTAAATTGCATAGTAAATCTTCGAATGAGCAGCCTGTAGGAAATCAACAATCTCTCAGCTTTAATGTTGAGGATGAGACAGATAGCGAAATTATTGAGCAAGTTGTTAATGAGAAATATTCCCCTGAAACGACTGATAAAATCATTTTTGATACAAAACCCTCCCTAGCTCCAGATTTGCAGCCACCAAACGCAATGGAAGGTCAGATTACAGATGAAGGCGTGGAAGCTGAAATACATGATTTAATGATGCAAGAGGATTATGTACCCTTTTGTTTCGAAGCATTTCAGTTTATAAAGAAGAATCTTCGTAATATCTCTAAAGAAAAAGAGGAACAGCCAGTAGGATGTCATACAGTTTCAATGGATATATCGCAGCAGTCTTCTCAAGTTTTTGACGATCCTATTGCTCGTGTGTTGGATGATTTTTGTTGTAAAAGTTCTTCTCCATTGGCTAACCATGTGTCATAAAAGAATGTTGATAATAATATTATTCAAAAGTTGACTTCATTGTCTTGTTTAACAGATTTTTCATTACAAAGCCCATATCAAGGTTTGCAGTCATATGAGGAGATTGATAAAGGAGACTTTTGTTCTGTTTGGAATCAGCAATAGAGTTTGGTTATTCATGAAATTCAGGATCCTTTTGACAGCCTGCTGCTGTCACCAAAGAAAGACAGCACAGATGTGAGGAAAAAATTTAATATCCAGCTATGAAGATTACCTAGACCAGAGCAGTAATGCGTTAATGGAAATCAATAGCTATTTTTATGAATATCCTTTCGCAGTATTCTTGAAGTCATCCAGTCAATTCATGCTTTGAAAGTTTATCAGCAGTCAACTTGATTCCAAGTTTTCATGGGAGTTGCCTTTCGATTCTTCCCTTTTCCTGCGTATCAGAAAGCATTCAGGAAGAAATCAAATAGCATCCAGGATGCTTACATGGTTTCATTGGTTGTTCCATTTCACTTGATCGGGTGGTGAAAAGAACAATTAGAGTAGGTTTGATGAATAAGCTCAATTATGAGCATATTTCCAGTTTTTTAGTTATGTTTTAGTCATGTTTGGTTTTATTATGGTCTTCAGTTTTAGCCTTGAGTCAGAGCCAGTCTGCATAATGTCAGTTTTCATGTTTTGACTCCATTACCCAAATGGATGAAGGCACTGTCTACTCTCCCAAATATCTGCAGTTCTTGGCACCTCCAAGGAGCTACCATCCTCATTGGAGCCGATGTTACAGTCGATCTGTTCATCCCTCTGTCAGACATCAAAATCTCTTTTGTTTCATTTCATATTTAGGTGTCTCATTCACTTCAGTTATTTGCATTCCATTAGGAGCATCGGTCTTTTGACGGAAGGGTCTTGTCACTCATGTTCCTCATGTCATGTACCTACTGGCTCAGGTATGTTCATCAAAATCCATCAAAATCATTTTACAATCAATGACAGTCAAGGTTTGGTCTTTTGGTGGGCAAAGAGTCTGTTTAGGGTTTTCAGTCTCATTAGGTTTAGGGTTTCATTAATTTAGTCTTCAAAGTGTTCCATAATGCCAGCAGGCACATGAGGAAGTTTCAAATAAGGTTTTCAATGCAAAATTTCATCGTCATATTATTTGATCACGATTCTTCTTTAAAACTCTGTTTTGAAGAAAAATCATCCGTTTTATCTTTTGTAATAAATGGCCATGTAATTTTCAAAAATTTTAGTTGTGAAGATCATCAGGTGCAGCCCTGGTCGCCTTGGCCAAATTCCATGTCAACTATACCTGCAAAAGATAGACAAGATTCATCATTTAGCTAAAAAATCACAAGGAAACAGAAAGAAAGTTATTTTGTAAAAGTGCCAAAGTTTTCAAACAGTGGGTTTTCTTCGAATCAAAAATCAAAGTCCATGACATAAGAGATATGTTTGTGTTTCAATAATCCAATTACATGCCAAAGACATCAGTGAAGCAAAGAGAAAATTGTGGAAGAAGAAAAATTCATCGTGAAAGCCGAAATTGTGGTGAAGGCAGCCTGCGTGGCGCATATATGCACTTTTCACAGTGTATTTTTGTTCCTGCGCGGCGCATATAAAGTACGCGGGGCACTGGGTTGTGCGCGCGGCGCACAAGACCGACAAGGGAAATTTTCACCTTTTCTCCACAAAAATTCAAATCAACTCGATTCTTTTTGTCCAAGTAAGTTTATAAGATGTTGTAATTTCCATTTAAACAATGTTTGGTGTGGTTGGATATTGGATATGAGAGTTGAATGTCAAAAGCCAAACCCTACCATCTTGTTGAAGAAATGCTTCTTTAGGGTTTTGAAGTCGGAGTTTCAAATTTTTTTTTGGTGCCAAACTTTTTCTTCCCTCACTTGGTTTATTCCTCCCTCTCACTGTTATCCTATTGTTGCAGTCTATTCCCTTATCTTCCTATATCCCTAAAGTCACTCAATACTTATTTCATCCCTTATCCCTTTCATATTCAAAATGACTTATTCCTAGGCCCCATTTTCCTATCCCTAAGTTACTTTATTCCTTATCATTCCTATTTCCCCTATCACTTATAAAAATTCCCAAAATCCCAAATTCCCAAACACAGTCAAGTGACTGTTATTACACTTTAATTTCACCTGACAGAACTCCACTGTTCCCACTGTCCATGTTTCCCAATCCCTTCCTATTTGGAACACATTAGGAAATTGGAGACAAAGGCACCAATTTCTAATTTTCAAAAACCAAACATACACTTTACATACACCTTGAAACACCATGGAAATGGATACAGATACCTCATATGACTGAGACAGTGATTCCACCACTGAACTGCATGCACCAAGAGGGCACTGAGGCAGCGTAAAAAGTGTGACAAACTCCAAATCTTGACCGAATCTTCTTTGGCTGAGCATAGCACTTGATCAGGGACCTCCAGCCCAAATTTCAAGGAATTTGGAAAAAGAATTGTCATTTTTGAATTTTTTGGTCACAAAACAGGTTTTTCTGCCCGACACGTAGCGCCACTTGGTGTGCGCTTATGATTGGCAGCTCTTCAGGGGGGAAAATTTTCATTTCTGAGTTTATCATGAAAATTTATGCATGCTCATGGATTAACTAAGGATTTCATCAAGTTTTGGGTTGCCTAAAGGGTCAAAAACACCCTAAAATTGGCCTTTCTGCCACCTTTTGCACCCACAGGAAGCAGTGTTGGGAGATTGAACTTTTGGAGAGGAAAATGGACACCAAATATAGAAATTCTACTTGGGTTGGAAATCATACAGGTATATCTTTCCAACAAGCTATCATGAGCGCAATTTGGACTTCGGGAAGTGCCTCAAAATCAGCTCCAAACTCGTGCTATGCATAGAGATTTTGGGCGCGGCGCATAGAGAATTTTGGCCTATTTTTCACTCAACAGCTCAGAATTTTGCCTAGTTTTGGCTAGTTTCACTTTTTCACGTAATTTTTGATGTAGCTTGATGTAATTTCATGTTCATGATGTAATTTTGGCACATTTTTACTCATTCTAGAAGATTCATTCACCAAAAGGTGAAATGTGGGTGAATGGATCAGTTTCCTAGCATATAGAGGCAAGTGGTTTCATGACCTATTTTCTAGTTCCTAGTTTAGATATGGTTGAAACAGCTCCTATAATGATGAGCTCGACCCATAGAGGCATGGGAATGGGTTAGGCTTGTCTATATGATGTATTTTCTCAGTCATTTTCAGGGTTGGACACTTGGGATTGCTTGGGACTTCATTGTACATTTCATTTCTGCACTTTTGGCAAAGGAATAGACCAGGGTTTGCAGCACATTTTGGGATCCATGTGGCTCTGTGTTTTTATGGTGTGTTTCTCTATGTAACTGTAAGTTCATTGATGTTTATGTGTATCATTTCCTCTCTCCTTTCTTCTTAGATTAAACAAATAAGTGTTAAAGGTGGAATTCATTGCATTACTTTTCTCTGCTTTTAGTTTTGTTTAATTTTTCATGTTTTCATCTGTTTGAGGAGGACTCTTGAGACCCTCTTGCCCTATTCAGCTCCTCACCAGTCGTATCCATCCATTAATTCAATATAAAGCATCAAAACAATTTCCTTCCTTGCCCCAATCAGAACTCTGCAAAAACTAGGCCTTATCCCCGCACCCAACACTGCCTTTCCCTTTGATCCAAAAAAAAAACCCCAAAAACAAAATCATACTCCTTTACTTATATGCCTAGCCTAAAATTAGCTTTTATTTCAAGTCATCTCAAGCCCTATTGACTATTTTTGCTGAGATTGACCCAGAGAGAGCCCTCTCCTGTTCTGGTAGGGGTAGCTACCAGACTAAGCATGGTTTGATGTTACCCTGAACTCTGCCTTCCTTCAGCCTAAGGTAGATTTAGGCGATAACAAAAGTATTAATGAAAAAATAAGTTTCAATCACATTTTTAAATTTATGCTTAGAATTTGTGGTCTTATCGAGTGCTCTAATCCCAATTCGTTTATTTAATAGATTTATTTGAAGAGATTGGTATTTTTATTCCTTGTCCCTTGGGTCCTATAACATCATAATATTTATAGAAAATTTTTTTTATGATCCATATTGGATCATTATATTTTTTATCATCCATCTTTCTACTTTAAAAATAGAAAAGGTGGAGGAATCATCTCACAAGACCATTTTTACTATTGAGACCCAATTTGGAAGCGTGATCTGAAACCTTTTAGGAGTATTTTGAGGCATTAAATGGAATATTTTGGGGCTAAAAAATTTCCAATTTAGCATGCACATACTTTCCCTATTCTACACATATATACCTTTCCAACTGCACAAAAATCACCTCAATCAAAGTTTGTATGCAAAAGTTATGCCACTTGAAACTTGACCTTCCTATTTTGACCACCATAATTCGAGAGGATGTAATGTAATCCCCTAGTACTCATGTAAAATGAGATATCCATGTGATCATTATGAAGAATACTCTAGACGATTCAATATTGTAACTCTAGTTAATATTTTAAAGGGGTCAAACTTAACCACTAGTAGGCTATTGAGCTATGTTATAATCAAGCCACAAGGAGGAAAACGGGTTCTATTATTTTTGAGTGAATTTTGTTCCATAGATGAGTAGATTAGCTAAGAGGGATATGGAGAGGGAACATAGAGAGTATTTTTGCATTGTGATAGACAATGAACCACAAACCGTACTTCTTTTTCTTGCATCCATTTTCTATTCAGAGAAAGAAAACAAAGTGACCTCACCTACTAGTTGGGTTTTTTCCCGAAAGGGTTTCCTAGGATATAGATTGTGTCAATTTTTTTTATGTGTTTTTATTCCACCATTATCTATTTTATTCATAATTATAATCTGAATACATAAAAAATAAGCAATATTTAATAAAGACAAAAATATAAGGAGAAATAAGTCTTCATAGTGTATATTTCAGATATATTTTTATAGATATGTCTAATGGAATATCCAAAACAATTTACAGATCATATTGGTATCAAAGTGGGTTTATTTTGGTATATTGTGTGGATTTGCATGGGATCCATATCATTTAAGAATAAATTCAGAAAATCCTAATCATGGATGACAAATAAGTGAATAACCCTCTTGATCCCATAGAGGAGAGGGTTATTTCTATTGGAAGCATAAGTTGCAAATATAAAATATAATGTAAACCTCCACATGAAGGCCTTGACCAATAATATTGAGATATTTGAAGAATATGGGGGTTCTAATGTGGAGGTTTAATTATAAGGGAGATTAGGAGATATCGAATAAATAAATAAGAAGCCAAAGAAATAACTTGAAAAATATCAACCCAGTTTGAGTGTCATGAGCCATTCATGGTCCCTGTTCAAAATGGAAGTGAGGGTCAATATGGAGAACTATCAAGGTGAGCTCAATATTATAAAGCTCAATCAAATTTTGTAGCAATTAGAATTTTATTTCACTATTAATCATATAGAGGAAGAAAAAAATATTTCATTTGTGTGGTTGAAGCTAGAGGGCCATGCACTAACCTAGTGGGACTTCCACATAAATACCATAAGGTTGGTGGGAGATCCTCTAGTGACTAAGTGGGAGGATTTTAAAACCCTCATAAAGTCACAATTTTAACCTATCAAGTATGTAGAGGACTAGTGGATCTAATGGCACTACTTGAGGAATTAACAACGACAAAGTGTATAGGAGTACACAACAGTTCAGAAACATGTCCATAATGCTAGGTATCTCCCAAGAGAACCTAGACATACTCCTCAAGTATGTTGAGGGTTTACATATCCAATTACATTTATGGAAGCAAGCGATGTTTTTAAAATATAGATTGGTGGACAAGGCTTATGTATATTCAGAATACGTGGAGAACATCGAGTAGATGAAAGGGAAATCGAGTGGGTGAAAGCCGAAGGAGCACTAGGACACTTTTGAGCAGGAAAAGAAGAAGTGGAAAGGGGGAAAAGATAAAAATATGGTAGCCATAACACACTAGTGAAAATATCCCAAAAACTACTACAACCACTATGGCACTAATGGTGGTACAAGGAAAAGTGTTAGAAATTGAAATTAGAGCTTACACTGAAGAACAAAAATAAATATGAAAAAAAGAAGAACCTCATGGCCACTAATTTGGGCAACTAGTTTGAAAGTAGCTCAGACATGGACGAGAAGATCATATATAAATCATTGTAGAAGGGGGAAAATATTAGTAGCCTTCATGAATAAGAAGAGAAGAAAATTACCATACTCTCCACATAAAGATACAGATCAAGAAGAAAAATATTGAAGGTTCATTTGAATCAAGATCACAGGTAATTCTCATTGTATTATAGCTAGTCAACAAATTGGGATTGGAATTAGACTTGCAAATACCCAAGCCCATATCCATTGGTATGGGTATGTAAGGATGTGGATATAAAGGTAACCAAACAATGCAAATTAGACTTTCTATCATTGTTATTTTTGTTTTATGAAGTAGAACGAGATGTGGTTCCCCTTGATGCATGCGGAGTAGTGTTTGGAAGTACCTATATTTACATGCATGATGCAATATTTATGCGTAGATCTAACCAATACTACCTCATAAAGGATGGGAAATAATTCGCCATCAATTTAGAAAAATTAAATTAAAAAAAAATTCTAGTAAGTGCCAACCAAGCCAAGAAACTGATCAATTCCCACAAGAAGTATGTGTTTCTATTTTTAAGAGAAAATAAATTTGTAATAGAGCTAGTGAGTGAAAATTCATCCCTTTGTTGGGGGTGTGCTAAGAAAAAAAAATTAGAAGATTTGCTACATGCATACTTGGATGTGTTTTAGGATCCCAAACAGTTACCACCCAAAATGGAAGTGGAGCATGAGATCTAACTATTACCAGACTCACCATTGCAAAACATTGGGTTGTACAATACCTATATTATAAAAGCAAGTGAGGTGAAAAAGTAGTTGCAACAACTACTGGAACATGGTTCCATTCGACAGAGTACATCACCACGTAGTTCACCCCTCATCATTATGCCAAAGAAGGATGGTACTTGGCGAATGTGTATATATTACAATGAGTTGAACAAAATTATGCTCAATAACATGTAATCCATACCCAAAATAATTGATCTATTGGACCAGTTGTAGCAAGATAAATACTTCACCAAGATAGACTTAAAGTATGGATATCACCAGGTTCGAGTCAGAGAAGAAGATACTTGGAAGATCACCTTCAAAACATGGAAGCTTTATATGAGTGGTTAGGCATGTCGTTTGGCCTATGCAATAAACTATCTATGTTTATGAGTTTAATGAATGATATAATAAACCCTTTTATATATCCATTTGTTATTTTTTATTTGGATAATATACTGGTATACAATGTTACCTAGGAGGAACACATATGGCATTTCATGCAAGTGCTAGAGACATTAAAGAAGCATCAACTGCTAGAAAATATGAATATTGTGAGTTCAAAAAATAGTATTTGGTGTATCTAGGGTATGTGATAGGTGGAGGAGAATTGGAGATAAATCCTTCCAATATGGAGGTTGTTGGGCCGTTAATATGCCATTATTATTATCACTTGTGAATGTTTATTCCACCCATTTCTACCATTCTTCATCACGTCATTTATTATAATTTATTATTTAAATCCATTTTATAAATGATTTATGCTCTTATGGATGAATATTATTTATTGTCCTTTATTTCTAATAAATTGATGATTATGAATTATTTTATCAATTATGGTTTTAATAAGTTGGTTATAACATTATTCACCATTTTTAGCCTCCAAAGTAATTTCCAGATTGAAGATTTGATCATTAAAAGTGCCAACTCAGAAATGCGCTGGAATAAGGAGTGACAGTTTTGCGGTTGAGATTCTGAGCAAATGAAGATGAATCTGGAAAATCCGGAACATGGGTTTTGTCCAGAACGGACCCAATTAACTTTATTAAAGAACGGTTTGCCCAAATTCGGCCTGTGTTGAGAGATTCGCAGAGTTCTTTGAGCACGATTTTCTCAGATCTGTGGTTGCGGCCGTCCTCCAAATCTCAGCTACAAAGCCAAATTCGACTTGCTGTTGTTGAAAGAGGGATGTAAATCTATTTTATTGTTGATCAATTGGTTGGAAGAAATTCAATATTATTATTAGAGATCCTATTTTCTATTTAATTTCTCCACCTTCTGATTATAAAAGGAGAAACATGTATTGTGTATTGGAGCAGGAGGATGGAGAGACTTTTCTTATTGTAATTTGCAGAATTGTGCATCGGCTCTTGTTAAGAGAGTGTGAGTTGTTTGTAACATTATTAATGCCTGATTAATAAAGGAGTTCACTGTTGTTCCATTTCTCAAGCGCTGGAGTAAAGCACAGCAACGCTTCACCGGTGGTTGAGGGCCCGGCCCTGGTGGAGCGATCTGCTGTTTGTATTTCTCTTAGTTTATTTCTGTTGTGTGAAGTTCGTTTATTACAATTAAAGAATTGAGTTATTGCTAATTGGATCAAATACAGATTCATTGTTATTCCATTCTTTACAAGAAGCATGATTCATGATTCAATTGTTATAAAATGTTGTTTTTCTGTATCTAATTCCAGTTGTTATTCCTTTTGTTTATGAATTACGATAGTTGATTGTTGCGTGGCTGTCGATAGGATTAAAGAGTAGAAATCTAGTTTGCTTGGTTATGAATTGAATTCACTGTTTATTTTTACGCTGCTATTCAATTCATGTTCATTGCTTTTAGATTGATGTTTCTTTCCAGTTTGCGTTTTAGATTTCATTTCCTTTGAGTTGTTTTCACTTGCTTTGAGATCTCTAAACTGTAGAGGGCAGAGCTAATCATTCCAGGTCCCCAGATTTGGTCATCTCACATCGACTTCTAGGGGAAAGAGTTATTACTACTGCATCCCTAATCGATGTCTAGCAAGGTTGCCGTAGTGTAGTCTTTACATTTCTGTCATTTGTAATTAGATTTCTTTTCAAGCATTTATTATTTCTGCATTTGTATTTCTATACTACATCTTCACAAACATTACTCTTGAGTAAATAGCCGCCTCAGACTGAGTACACTCTTGAAATAAGAAGTCGTCCCTGGGTTGACAATTAATGTGAGGTAATTAGGAGTTACAAAGACACCTTTTTATCGCTCCACATTTTGGCGCCGTTGCCGGGGAGAGTGTAGCTATTTCTAAAGAGTAGTGTGAATCTGATGAGTGCCTGCTAGGGAAGAGTTGGATCTTAAAAACGGAAGGTAAGAACCTACGTGCGGAGCATGTAAAAGCCCTGCTCCACTGTCCGCTTTCCTAACAGATTTGTTGTTGCTTTGTTGGGTAGAAATAGATGTTTGAATTTTTGTGTGAATGATTAGGAAAAAGATAGAAATTTTGAAAAACAAATCTCATGATTTCATTCAAGTGGTGATGTAAGCACCACCCATTTCACTAACCGATTGACAGGAACATTTGAAGAAGGAGCCTCGAAGAAACACATGAAGAACATCTTATATTATGGTAAGAAATGGCTCACGTTTCTACTTTTGAATTTCCTATCAAAGATCTAGGAGGAGTGACAAAAATGCACATAATTCCCCCATCTTTACCAAATTTTCATGGTTTAGCAAATGAAGATCCAGATACATTCTTATTTGAGTTTGAAATACTTTGTAGAGGATATGATTATTGTACTAATGATCAAAGATTGAAAGTGTTTCCTCTTACTCTAAAAGGAGCAGCTCTCTGATGGTTCATGAGCCTAGGTGGGAATTGCATCCAATCATGGGAGGACATGAAGAACATATTCTTGAAAAAGTACCAAGACTATTGCAAATCCAATGAAGATATTTTCGGTATAATACAAGGGGAAGATGAAAGTTTGGAGGATTATGTAGATCGATTTCATTATAACCTTCAAAAATCAAAGTATAAGCATTTGGAAAAAGAGATCTTAAAAACACTCCTTCTTAAAGGAATCAAAGATGAATTTTTAGAACTCTTAAATCTGATAGGAAAAGGTGATGTTTTTCAGTTATCATATGATGATGTTTGTGAGTTGTGCATATGGTATTCAAGAGGAATCTCCAAGGCTGGTAAGAATTCTAGAGATGTTTGTTCTTTCTTTTCCAAATCTGCTACAAGAATAGGAGACATAAGAGCTGAAATCAATGATTTATTTGAAAATTTTAAAGTTGATTTTATTAGCTCTCTAAGCTCAAAATTGGATGTTTTGCAGGTTCATAAAAATGAAGAATTTGATGAAGTGTTTTTCCCTCATGACCGAAAGGAGCAGCCCATAGATACTCACTCTTCCTTATCTAGGATGGAAGTAGCATATCAAAGAGGTGAGGAAGCTGCAACAAGGTCAAAACCATGGAAATCATGGCCTACAGGTATGGTTCAAAACACTTCTTCTCCATTCTCTTATTTGCATAATCCATTATGGAATACTCATGTTCTAGGGCAGCCATGTCAATTTCAATATAACCACCAATCTTATCTACAAGTTTGCATGGTTCACCTTATGATTGCATGACTACTCTCCCTCATCTTGTAGCACAAGCACATTCTCCATATTCTCCACCAGCTCTTTCACAACATTCTGCTTGCATATCAAATTTATCCACTCAACCCAACCAAACACATCATCACAATGCTCCATTCCATACACAATTTCCTGCTCAACTAATTCCACACCCTCACCACAATAAACCAGTACAACATGCTTACAATGTTGAACTGCCAAATTTACCCACCCTTCCCACCCATTCTATCCCACATGCGCCATTAGAGAAAACTTACAATGAGATTCAGAATGTTTCAAATTCAAAAATTGTAGAAGCTATGGAAGCAAATGAGGTTTCTTCTAGGTTGCACCAACAAACCATTTTAAAAGCTCAAGAACTTCATGGTATGATGGGAAATCAAGAAAGTAACTGATATATTGAAGATTGGTTTCACTCCATCACGTGTTTGCATCATCACTCTATGCTTCAACAATTTTTGATACCATTTTTTCAAGGGAAGTTGGCTTCTCGTACCCTAATTTTCACTAATATGCATTTTTCAAATTTGGGTATGTGTATACATGAAGCCATATTTCGAAAATGGTTCCATTTGAAGTACTCCTATACGTAGTCATATTCATTTTTCAAATCAAAATAGGTTAGTATAGAACATAAAATAAATAAGGGAATAAATAAATGCATTTTGTTTTTTATGTAAAACTAGTTGTTTTTTTATTGCAACATGCTATGCAAATCAATATTGGTGATAATTTTTTAATTCATTTGTGTATGTAGATGACTTATAATGGAAATAATAGCTCTACAAACACTCATATTCATTTTTTATCACCAATTTGAAAAAATGCTTGAATATCATTTTTTTGGCTTGCGGACTTGATGAACTTTCTGGAAAAACAGTCGGGACAGTCATGTTTTGAGGGACCAAAAATGAATATTTTTAAAACCTGTTTCTACCCTAGGTAGCCCTTGATGTCTACTTTCTAACCCAATTTTAATCAGTCAATTTGGATTTGAAACGAAAAAGTTAGAACCAAAACATTGACCGGATGTCTAGCGGGCAGCTCAGGAACAGAGTTGGGACAGTCCGTTTTTGGAGGCCTAAATGACCATATTTTTAAAACCTGTTTCTATGGTAGATTCCCCTATGAATCTAGTTTCCAATGCAATTGGAATCACTCATTTTTGATATCGTATGGGGAAGTTATGATCAAAATACTGACTGTCTATCATAAATCAGCACCCTTAAAACTCTGTTTTTCCGGATGTTCCTTACAGTATTTCACCTATCAATTCTTCTTTTCTTCAAAACCTGTTTCTATTGGAGATAAATAAATGAATCTACTTTCATTTCCAATTTGAATCATTCGAATCCGACATCAAACGAAGAATCTATGCTTAAAACATTCATTGTTGTTCTAAGTGGGGTAAGCGAAAATGACTCTGTTATGCAGGTTGTTCTAAGTAAAATTGACATATCATATCATTGAATTTTTAAAACCTGTTGCTATTGGAGATTAACCTTTGAATTAGCTCTCATTTTGCTTTGGAATCACTCAATTTCGACGAAAAACAAAGAAGTTGTGATTAAAACACTGCAGGTTAGCATGATTGGCCACTGCTCTCCCGCAGGTAACAAACGAATTTTACTTTGTTATTTTCTCCATGAATTTGTTCTACAGAGTAACTACTTGTTAGTTTTTTTGCATAATTCTTGGATTAGGGGAGCCCGCGCACCTCTCTTTCTCCATGATTTAATGTTTTCTTGCAGGTAGACACTCGTTTTTTTGCAGGTCTTGGGAAAATAAAGAAGGTCAATTTATGGACGAGTGATTTTTGAAAGAAATTTTATGAAACAAAGGAATTTCATCTAACTCATTACCCAATGGATTCATAATAGCAGAAATGAAGAATTGATTTCCATTTGAAGATTCATGTCATGTCTTTGCTGCCAAAACATTTTTCGAATAAATCATTTTTTTTTTTTTGACATAACATCATAGCTGTTGTAACTTAATTTATTTATTTACATACTGTTTTTGTTGTTTTTTTTTCTAATTTCTCTTATATTTTGTGTTTCAGGTATTGCTTCATTCAAAGTGTAACTCATCCTCAGCATCAATACCGTGAACAGCTAATTTGTTTTTTTGCATGTTTGCATTGTATGACTGTCCATTTTGCTTTTCCTTTTCCAAAGGAACGACATTTGCATTTTCACACTTTTTTTGTGTGTATTTTTTCTTTTTGGTGTGCATTTCCTTTGTTGTTCCCTACAAGGAACAACACTTTTTTTGAGTGTTTTTGCTGTTCCTTTTTCCAAAGGAACGACATTTGCATTTTCACACTTTTTTGTGTGTATTTTTGTTTTTTTGTGTGCATTTCCTTTGTTGTTCCCTACAAGGAACAACACTTTTTTTGAGTGTTTTTGTTGTTCCTTCAAAGAAGCAACACTTTGGGAGCAACCCTTCCTTCCTCTTGTGAGATTATTCCTAGTTCATTTCAACCACATTTCACTGATTCCCCTTCATGGCATGAAGTACACTATTTTTATGAGGACAAGAATTATGGATTCTATTGAAGCGAGCTAATATCATTCACGTTATGATCTTTAACATGACAACTCCTTGATGATAGATTATTTTAAAAAGAGACACAATTATTTATATACTACTTTACTGCATTGTTTTCTGTTGAACATGATATTGATTGATCATCTTAATACCATGTTGGTTCCACTCTTCTGGATTATAATTTTCTCTGTCTGTAATAAATGAGATTATGGGTATATTTTTCTATTGACATGTTCAACTTCTTCCACCATCCCTGCTCTTAAGGAGTACTGAGCCTCCCTCTTTTTATCATAAAAATGTGTAATAATAACAAAATTTTGTTCGCAGATGGAGGATAGGGGGTCTCAGTACGAGCCAACCTACCATGTTCATAAGGTTGTAACAAAGTGACATTCCCATTATGGTCACCACACCAGGGCTATGATCCATTGGATAGCCCAATTATCCTTGGAACAGGAGGTCTCATCACGAGTCGGCTTGATCACTTTTGCTACATCCCAGTGAATGGCAGTGTGGTTATCTGGTTACCACGCCAGCACACTGATCTCTTCTGTAGAACAACAATGTAACTCTCTAGTTATAAATTGAGGATTCTGGCTCATATGGGTTAAAAAGCAACCCTGCCGAGGCTATGGACGCCTGCTGGCAGCAGCGGCTCTGCTTATGGTATTGAAGTTATATCTTATCATCAATTATTACTATAATACCCTTTTCTTATTTTTTCTTTTTATCAGAGAAGTTATTTCCTTAATTTTTTTTTCCCTGTTTTGAACCTTTATGCATGAGAAATTGTTTTCAGATCAATCACATCATTTTCAGCTAGAATGCTGTCAGTTAAGCATCTTTTTAGCATATTGTTGTCCTTTTTCGTTTTGCATAAACTATCATCAATCCAAAGCGTCCTATCTCTTATTCATAACTATCTTTACACACTCTGCTCTCATTATAATCATAACTCTCGTTGTCCTATCATTGATATGTGTACTCTGCTTCATTTACTGATATATTGTTCATTCTCGTGCCTTGCCGTCAGCACAACA
>JAXQQM020070192.1:0-11077 GCA_034641835.2 Pinus albicaulis
ATATAATGGTTCAGCGCTAGTGGTAAACTACAAATTTTTTGAACGTGGCAACACCATTTGAGGCAAGTTTAACAACCCGGTAAGAATATAGGGGGCAGTAGCGTTGTTTTTTTCAAAGTTATTGAAAATTGCAGATAGGATTGTTCGTACTCATATGCATCACCCTTGAGCAACCTCATAACAACATATGGCTAGGTACGGATTAAATATATGTCACAGAACAACCAATTCACTTTGAAGTAGGTTTAGGTCATTGTCAATTAGGTTACCATTTCTTACCTCATTAGGAAAGTAGGTTAACATATTTAATTTTAGCTTTCTAGATCAATTATTTAAATGGGTAGTTTGGAGAATAGTCCGAGGAATCGAAAATTAATTAATGGACCCAAAAAAAAAATGCAGTTAAAAAATGTTAAATTTAAACTTTAAATAAAAAATAATATAACTCCAATAATGTTATATATTTTTTCATATAATTAAATCAATTTATATTTGTATTAAATTCATTAATTAAGTTTATATAATTTTTTTTTATATTTAATTAATTTCTTCGAATTAAATTAACCAAAAAAATCATATTTTAATAAAAAAAAATTAATTTAAATTTGTAATTTACTAATTGAGCTTTGATATATATATATATATATATATATTTAATTAATTTCTTCAAATTAATTTTAACCAAAAAAATCATATTTTAATAAAAAAGAATAGACTTTGTTGCTTTAAATTTTTTTTCAACATATACTTAATTATTGAATTCAATTTTTTAAATGGTTAGTTTTGGAGGTGGAGAGTTTACTCTTTTTTTTGGAAGACATTAAGAGAATGATAAGGAATCAAAGATTCACATTGGAAAGATTGGATGCAAGGATTACCTCTTGGAAGACACTAAGAAATTGATAAAGAATCAACTATTCACCTTGGATAGATTGGATGCAAGGATTGCCCATGTAGAAGGACACTTACATTATAAATCTCATAATGTTGAACCTCCACAATTGAGTATCAGAGCTCTAGCTACCATCTCATCTATTGAGTCTAAATGACCCAAGTTTTAGTCTTTTGTAATGTACGTTTGATTTGTTTTGGATAACTTAATAGTAAGAACTTTGGTAAGGAAGTATTGGTCTTTTAAATCAATAGTAATACAAGTGAGGAGCTTTGATAGAGAAGTATTGGTATTTTCAATCCATAATAATACAAGTGAGACACATTAACAACCTCTCTGATACAATAATGTAATTTTGATTTTTTAATAATTTAAAATATTAATTTAAAAAATATGTATTTTTAAAAATTATTTTAATAGAAAATGATTTTACATAAATAAATAAAATATTAACATATTTTATAGTAAATTATTAAAACATCTAACTACATCATTTTACATTAAAAATAATAATAATAAAAATTAAATCTTTTATAATAAGTTAAAAAACATTTAACTATTTTTAATATGAAAATACTTTTAAAAGCTATATATATATATATATATATAATTTTTTAAAAAATATTAAACTTTAAACATATGAATAGTTTAACCATTCAAAGTTCACAATCCATGTACCAATAATTATAAATAAAGTTAAAATATTAAAATAAAATTTCAAAGAATATGTTTAATTTTAAAAAATTTACCAAATATTTTCTTTATATAATTGTTTATGTGAGTGAAATTGTGATAACTTCACACAACGAATGAGGTAGATGTACTTATTATCTAGAAGATACTCGTTAACATGTTAAACTCTATATAAACCAAATTATAACTCTCATAATCCCATCCCCCATGATCATAACTTTCTTGGATAGTACTGGACTCACTTGAAGTTCGATTTATTATGGATATTTCTTCTCCTGGGCCGAAATTAACCTCTATTTTCATTTATTTTGGAACCTTAGAATTTGGTTTTTCGTTAACCATGGCTTCCCCATAAAAAAAATCATTGGGTTAATCCATTCCTTGCTTTCCCTTCATGGTCTTAAACCTTTACCTCAACCTTCTCCTTCTCGTCACTATGCCTCCTTAACTCATCCCTATTTCACTTATTTCTCCCCTTGCAGAAATGACTAGGCATAGAGATTAGTGTAGGAGAGGAAGTGGTGATAGATGATTACAAGGGCGTTTATGAGCTTGTTTTTGGGTAGTTTTTTCTATGGGTATTTCATCCCCAGCCTTATTAGGGAATCTAGCAAGATCTTAGAGATGCAGATGACAAGGTGGTTCGAGAGAGTGACAATTGCTTAGATTCAGAGATATTGGTAGAAGTGGTGGTATGGGTTCCTAATATACAGATGATCATAAAAATCAATATTTAGACACTATAAGTCCATCCTAGCACATGAAATCTCTCCTTGAAAAAGTTCTTCTCAAGAGTTAACTATGCTAAGAATGAGAAACTAGTTATGTTTGATCACATTTAATAGTAGGTAAAGGCTATGGATGGAAAATTGGTGCGCATTGAGGTAGGTATATCATTGGGTTTAGGAGGAAACGAGGTCCAAAAGCACCAGTTTCTATCAAGGTGGATAGTCGATCCTTCCGTGTCTCCCTAGTTCATATATAGTTTGAACAACCTCTATATTTTTTGTTTTATATACTTTACAAGCCTATCATGGAAGAAAAACTATGTTTAGAGGGTTTACTCTATTTAGAGGGTTTATTTATTGACTACGATTTATTTCCTTTCCTCTGGTATGGACTCCGGAACTATGCTAATTTTGGTTTAATTTTTAAGTCAAATATTTCAAGATAAAAAGTCTTTGATACGGCCCTTGTAACATATCTCTATAACTCACATAATAAAAAAATTACTTTTACTTAACATATTTTTATTTAGCACACTTAGATTGTTACACATCAACACATATATTACCTCTCTCACTTTTCAATACATGTTTTTCTATTAACCAAGTATTAACCTTTTCCTTTTCTTTTATTTACTATTGTTACTTTGATAATCACTATTATTATTGAAAGGTTAAATGCTAATCATCAAGGACACTTTAATGGGTTCTACAATACAATGACCATAGGTTTTTTTTTGTTCACCTTTAATACCAGTCTAGATTCATCTTAACTCTGGATCTATCAAGCGTCGAGAGGGATAAAATCTATCGAGGTGAAAACATATTTTTTGAGTGAAAAGTGTGAGGAAAGGTTTGCACCTCGAGAGATTTGATCCTTCTCGGCATTTGATAGATCCTAAGGTAAGATAGATCTAGGATGGTTTCAGTCATGTGCGGCAAAGGAAAATATATCGAAGATATGATTAATTTTATCACAAATATGTAAATATATTTAATATTAATATAATCATTTTAAATATGTTATATATGTATGACATTAACGTGGTCATTTTAATTTTAAATTTTCTTATATACCTTAGTTTGATGAGATATAAATATTGTTGATAACTTAATGATTAAAAATGATGAAATAAAAAATTTGAATGAAAACTCACAATAATAGTGTTCAATGATAGAAAATGTGAATAATAAGAATGCAGTAAATTACAAATAATCTTCATTGTGATGAATCTCAAACTATTTTCTTCTACTATTCTTATTGTCACTCTTGTTAGTTTTGTGATATTTTCATTTTTTTATTGTATGAAAATGACAATTGAAATCGTAAACCATTTAAATATTTAGCTCGAGATGTTATAGTAAACATAATACCTTGTCTCTCTTTCTCTCCAATATTAATAGGTTGAATTGCTATAACACAAAAATCTATGTACATTGTCAATAATTTTATATGCCTACATTGAAATCAATGCACACTGTTAATCCAATCGCTTTAAAAGTAATGTACCATCATACATCCAATTACATCAAATTAGAAATCAACTTCTACGCTGAAATCAATGTGTCTAATGCAAGAAATAAAATCATATTAGAAAACAAATTCTACACAAAAATCAATGCATCTAATGCAAGTAATCAAATATGATTAGAAATCAACATCTACACTCAAATCAATGCATCTAGTGCAAGTAAGAAAATAAGATTATAAACCAAAACCTACACTAAAATAAATGTATTTAGTGCAAGAAATCAAATACAAATAGAAATCACCATCTACATTGAAATAAATTCATCTAGTGCAATAAATCAAATAAGCATATAAAAACAACACTGAAATCAATGCATCTAATGCAAGAAATAAAATAGGATTATAAATCAACATCTACCCTCAAATCAATGCATCTAGTGCAAGTAATAAAATAGGATTAGAAACCAGGACAATCATTCCAAGGTGTTTGAGACTCCCAAAGGACTCCCACCTATTCGTGATTATGATCATGCTATTCATTTGATTCCATGAAGTGTTCCTCCGAACATCAGGCCTTACAGATATCCTTATGCTCAAAGCAGTGAGATTGAATGTATGGTTGCAGAAATGCTAGACGCTGGTATAATTCAACCTATTCAAAGTTCTTTCTCTGCTCCAGTAGTATTGGTGCACAAGAAGGATGGATCATGGCATATGTGTTTGGATTATAGGGAGCTCAACAAGATCACTATTAAAGATAAATTTCCCATCCCCCTCATTTATGAATTATTGGATGAATTACATGGAGCAATTTACTTCACTGAGATGGATCTTCACTCTGGATATTGTCAAATTAGAATGAAGGCTGAAGACATTTCAAAAACAACATTTAGAAATCATGAGGGTCATTATTAATTTTTGGTCATGCATTTTGGCCTTACTAATGCACCTTCCACATTTCAAGGTTTGATGATTTCCATTTTCAAACCCTTCCTTAGAAAATTTGTGTTAGTATTTTTTGATGATATACTAATCTACAACATGTCTTAGATGGATCATGTTCAACATGTTGACAAGGAGCTCAAACTATTGGAGGAGAAACAATTATATGTGAAAACCTCCAAATGTTTATTTGGAGTACACTAGGTGGAATATTTGGGTCATATTGTATCTCATGAGGGTGTTAAGGTAGACCTTAACAAAATTAAATCCATTAAGGAATGTAAAATCCCCATAACTATAAAGCATCTTCAAGGATTTTTAGGGTAAGCAAGGTATTATCGCAAGTTTGTTAAGAATTATGGGAGAATATAGACACCTCTAACATCATTACTAAATAAAGATGCATTTTCTTGGACTCCAGAAGCAAATAAGGCCTTTGAACATATTAAAGAGGCAATGTGCCAAGCACCGGTCTTAGCTATGCCAGACTTCACAAAAAAAATAATTATGGAATGTGATGCCTCAGGAAATGGAATTGGTGCAGTTTTAATGCAAGAAGGAAGACCCATTTCTTTTGAATGTCGTCCAATCAAAGGAAAGTATTTATAGAAACCTATTTATGAGAAGGAAATTTTGGCAATACTACATGCACTAGAATAATGAAGACCTTACCTAATGGGAAGACACTTCAAGGTAAAAATAGATTGTGATGGTATTAAATAATTTTTGGAAAAAATATTATATTCAGAAAAGCATCAAAAATGGGTCACAAAGATGTTGGGTTATGACCTTGAAATCATCTACAAAAAAGGGAAAAAAAATGTTTTTACAGATGCACTCTAAAGAAAGGATGAGGATGTGGAAGTATTTATTTGTTCCATTTATATTATCCAACCTGAGTGGATAATCGAAGCAAGGGATGGATGGAAGAATGATGAAGAGGTGTGGACAATCATTCAAAATTTGCGGCAATATCCTAGTACATCTGAAACATTTAGCTAGAAAAATGATTCATTATGGTACAAAGATCACTTACATATTTGTAAGAATTCCCAACTCAAACAAAATATTATTTTGGAATTGCACACCTCTCCCTTAGGAGGGAACTCGAGATTTTTAAAAACTTACCAAAGGGTCAAGAAGGATTTTTTTTTGGGATGGCCTTCAATCTGATATTCAAACATTCGTGGCAAATTGTTTGGTTTTCCAACAAAATAAAGTTGAGACAATTAAGACCCCAGGTCAATACGAACTTTATCCATTCCAACTCAATGTTGGAAGGAGGTTTCAATGGATTTTATCACAGGTTTACCCAAGTCCAAAGGAAACACTGTCATCATGGTGGTAGTTGAGAAACTTACCAAGTATGCACACTTTTTTGCATTATCTCATCCATTTAAAGCCAGTACAGTTTCTACTGCATTTATGGAAACAATTCAAAAGCTACATGGAAACCCAAAGATCATTGTAAGCAACAAAGATCCCATTTTTAAAAGAAATTTTTGGACCGAATTATTTTCTTGTTTGGGTACTCAATTAGCTCATAGCTCATCATATTATCCTCAGTCTGATGGGAAAATTGAGATAGTGAACAAATGTTTGGAAGGATATATTTGTTGCTTTGTATCTAATAAACAAACACAATGGGTTAATTGGTTACCTCTCGCTGAATGGTGGTATAACACTTCCTTCCATACTACAGCAAAAATGACCCCATTTATGGCACTTTATGAATATCATCCATCATCCATCGCATCATATTTAAGAGAAAATTCTAAGGTTCAAGCAGTGGAAGTGCACATCGAGCATCAATAACAATTTCTCCAACTCTTAAAGGATAACCTCAATTTGGTGCAAAATCGAATGAAATAAAAGGCATATCAACATCACATCGAAATAATTTTTGATATAAGCGACTCAATATTTTTACGGTTACAACCATATAAATAAATTTCCCTCAAGCAAGATAAGAAGTATAATAAATTATCACCAAAGTATTATGGTCCTTACAAGGTATTGCAAAAGATTAGTACTATGGCATACAAATTGGAGCTTCATGCATCTTCTTGAGTGCACCCAATTTTCCATGTTTCATGCATAAAAAAGGTTATAGGTGACAAGCTCCTAGTTCAAAAAATATTGCCAGAAGTTGATGAAGAAGGAAAAATAATATTGGAACCTGAAGAAGTCACAGAAACAAGAACTCGACAACTACGAAATTGATCAATTTCAGAGTATCTCATCAAGTGGAAGAACTTACCCATTGAAGATTTGACATGGGAGGATGAGAATTCTATACAAAAGCATCCAAAACTACTTAAGTGTTGAGGAAAACACTTTTTTAAAGGTGAGGGGAATGCTACATCCCTATAATACTAGTGTATCCCCTTATTTTTATTTTTATTATAAGCCCCTTATTGTTATTGTTGTACCCATTTAGTCGCCATATTGTTATTATTATGCCACATAGAAGCCCACTACTATTATTGTTGTGCCCTTACATTATTATTTTTATGTCGGCTAGGATTATATTATGATCCATTGGACTCCTATATATAGAAATGAGGTTTTTTAATTTGTATCATCCAAGACTTTTTCATTTATGTAATGTAAATTAGGTTTCCCCCTCAAAGAGGTTGATTTATAAGTCATTGATCTCTCTTTTCTTCTATTTTTTGAGCTTGTTTCATAACACTATCTCCTTCGCCACCACTGAAAATTGGAGCTTTTTTTTTGCTCTCCACAAAAACTTATAACTATTCCAGGGTGGAAAGAACCACATCTTCCAAGGTGGAGACCACTACTTCTGTAAATGTGGTCTTGTTTTTATTTGGAGAATATGGAAGACTAGATACTCCCGGGATCAATCCAACTGATTTTGCAAACTGACGAGTTATGGGACGGATAACCCAAATATTATTGTATGATATTTCATAAGTTCACATGGGTTTTGTTTTAGAAGAGTCACCAAGTTTAGGAGTACGAGCAGGGGAGGTTGAGTGCACGTTGTTTCCTTGATCAGAAGATGTAATGTTGGGGTCAGTGAGTTTATCAGCCACAAAAAACTGGCTTCCCTCCTTCTAGCACCTGAAAATTTGACAGACTGGACCTGCCAACATTCAGGGGATCCCCATGATATGAAGTCCCAATTATACCTCACACCGTTTGGTGTAGGAGTCCCATCTGGAACAAAGGACTGATTTCCTTACTCTTAAATATATGCCTTGGCTCTTGTTATGAGCAAGAGAGAGTGATCCAAATGTACTTTCGCAAAGCAAGGGGGTTTTCCTGGTGAGTGTCCAATTGCAAGTGTGTTAAGGTTATTCTACTACAAAAGGGGGGGGAGAGAAAGAAAAGTGAGCCTATAGGAGAGATGTAATAGTACCACCCAAGATGAGACACACGTGAACCAAAGGGTTTTTTCCAAAATGTAGCAGAATAGTCCACAAGGGATGTGATGGTTATTATACACAACAATTTGAGAAAGGAATGTCTAATATCCTGCAGAATAATCGACAAGGATGAGACTACACTTACGCACACAACAATCTAGGAAAAATATGTCTAATATCCTGTAGAATAGTCCACAAGGATGGGACAACAATTACAACCATTACAACACATTATAAACAAGATAAGCATTAAAATAAAAAATTTATTTCAACTATCCTTGTACATGTAAAAGTCAAACATGAACTACAAACATCCACAAAATATCCTTACAAACATTCATAAGTCATGCATGAAGAATGTTATGGCCTTGATAGGCTTATGTTATTAAGTAAAAGTTCCAATACACATATATACAATGAACATCACTAGCTCCAATAGTGGAGCATTGGAGCCACTCCTTTCTCCACAAAAGAACTAGATTTTCTCTCTATTGCTTTTTTGGTGGAGCCAAGGAGAAAATTCCTTTGCTCATACAATGAGGGAGTATATATAACCAAGGGTGACTCTTTGACTACCCTCATGACTGTTTTACTTCCCATGACTTTTTAACTTACATGAATCTTTATATTCATGCGTGTCCTTTGGACTTCCATTTTACAATACATTTTGAATAAAATATACATGATGTATAATAGTGATGTGGCATATAGCCACTCATGGCACGAAATGACATGACACTGCTGACATGGACTGCTTGATGACATGGAAATGTCATGCCACTATTGCTGCTAAGAGTTGGGTGTTTTCATGAAAAATCTCTCCTTTATTCCTCCATAGACCTCGGTGATAAGGATCTTCAATGATCTCAGGTCTTGGATAGTAGTCACAAACTAGTTCCCTTCTTATTTTTCTTCATCAATCATCTTTTGAGTTCAGCTGCAAGAGTGTATTTGAGCATGCTTCACTCCTTCTTATCCTCCTTTATCATCTCTCCATGAATTAATAGAGTACCTATTCATGTACACTCATGACGGGATGACATCAATCTCAAAATCCCTAGCCTAGGATGATGCATTATGATCCATGAACTAAGTCTGGGACAAGTGACAGGTTGGGTGCGGAGGCTCAATGATTGCGTAGTTGCGTAGTTTAGGCAGGCAGGGGTCAGCCTCGAGCCTTGATACTGTACAATTTGTAGTTCAAGCTGGGTCAAGGGACATGACTAAGTAATTTCTGGAGTCAGTGGGGATAGGTTGTAGGAATGAGAACTGGGAAATCTTACTACACAGTTCAGGAGGTGAAGGAGGCATGGCTGGCTGCGCACTGTGAATTACGTACTTCAAGTCGAGCTGGAAGCCATGATTTCACAATTCCAAAGGTCAAGGTCATGTCTTGGTCACAAAAATTACACAATGGAGCAGTCTTGGGAGGCCAGTACTGCGCACTGCATAGTGCTAAGAAATAAGGTTACAACTAGAGGACTAACATTGCATAGTGCTAAGATTTAAGTTCAAAACTAGAGGAATAAAATTGTGCAATGCACAGCTCAGGGGAGGCATGAAGAAGCTTCGTTGCTTGGTCAGAAAGTTTTCTAGAAAATGACTAAGTGTGGGACCAATGAGATTGATGTGAACAATGATTGAATTTGATTATGATCAAACACTTAGCATATTTGACAACTAAAACAACATAGATCATCCAATACACACAAACAAAGAATTCTCCTCTGTGTGATAGCTTTACAACCAGTTGCGACAAGTGCGACACTAGAGATACACTTTATGATGATCGTGATGACACTTGTGCGATGGTGCTCAAAACTTTTGAAATGAGTGAGACAGATACTTATAAGGTTAGAACAACTCAGTTACTCAAATATGGCCTCTTGAAACCATTGGAACAAGCTCAAACATTCACTATGACAACCAACATGCCAAAAGACGACACATTGCCTACCTTGTGAATGGGATCACAACATTTTAAGAAAACAAATGAAATGAATTTGAAATTTTGAGATAGCCATGAACAAGACCAAGAAAGGCTCCAGAATTTGGTATAGGCTAAAATTTTGGATAAGGTTGTAGCGGCTACAAAACCTGGGCATCAACACATTTCCATATAGACTGTAGTCCAAGTTGTAACGAGTATATATATATATATATATATATATATATATATTATGCGAACCACAATCAGAAAACAGGAAGTCTCTAATGTAATCATTCAACATCAATAAAATATATCTTTGTGTCAAGTGTTACCATGTTTAGTTCAGATCCTCATGGATCATTTCAATGCATTTATAACTTACACTATTTGTTATTTATTATGTTTTATTAATAACACAATCAAGGATTTGACACAACACAACATTTCAATCTAGAAATGCAAACACATATTCATCACATTCATAAGCACCATTTCAATCCAAAAATATAAACACACATTCATTAGCATTGCAAATGCATAAGAACACTTATCTTGGAATGTTTTGGGCAACAAAGTCTAGGACAAGGTCTGTCCACCCAACCATAGATAGCTGCAACCAATCTCACTTGCAGTTGTCACCCCCAAGACAAATTCTAAAGACTAAGGGGCTTTTTTAATGGATTTAAACAACAACTCGTAGCCGAAATAGGGAATAAAAAGGACCTATTTCCTCCACCCACCAACCACTCAATATTTAAACAATTCATATGGAATCCATAGGCCAATTGCCTCCACCCTACAGCTACCCAATGTCAGCCAATCAAATACACATGGAATTCAGAGGCCAGCTACCTCCACCCAAGGATTTCAATCGAATATAGAGAAGCAAGTCTCCACCCTAAACACAGTGGTTCCACCCACTCTAGGGAGTCTAGAACTACTGCAAAATCACAAAAAGAAGGCATGAAAGGTCCTCCCTTCAGGAATCCAAGGACACAATCCTCAACCCAAACCATCAAGGGAATCTAGAGA
>JAXQQM020070412.1:0-116034 GCA_034641835.2 Pinus albicaulis
AGCTCAACCTGCATTACCCCAACAAAAAAAATGAATGAATGCGATTGGGTGGTGGGAATAATTGGTTCATTTTGGACAAGATGTTCAAGAGAGATTTACCTTAAAATTAGAACACCACTTATCTTTGCCACCAATCTTTGCTAGCCTATTCACTTTTATACTTCACTCCATAAATTCAATGTATGTGGATAAAGGTATTAAACTTTGATTTTGTTTATTTTTAAATAATGATAATTAAAATTTCATTATATAATTATTTTAATTTATATTTATAAATAATAATTATGAATTAATAATAATTATTTTCAATATTAATTTGGCAATTAAATTTTAATATAATATTAAATAAATCTGTTAAATATAGTTTAAAAAAATTTCCCATAATGGAAAACAAAATTATATATTCATCATTTTTAAAATGATAACTAAAACTAATTAATTATTGCAACTTTTATATTTATATATTGTTTTTCAATATAACTGAAGTTGGTTAAACATAATTTGAAGAAAATTTTCAATAATAAGAATAATTTTTCAATAAATATTATAGAGGGAATGTAGTCGAATTTTCATTAATTTTGGAAGAACCTTACATAATCCTAATGTGGATTCTTTCCTAACCCTTTGTTTTTTAATTTTTTTCTCTTCTTAAAAAAAAATTATATATAAGAATTTAACAAATATATTTGTTATCTTTATTGCGCTAAGAAGCACTCTACAACCCAGTATAGGGTAGATGTGTGAGCGCTAGATATAATGTAAGATTGTATGTAAACAATTTTAATGTCAGCTCAATTGTAATCAATATATTTGTAATAATTAATATCTTTGTAGTAATTATTCCTACCTCTTAACCTAGAGTTATATTTACAAACACTCAAAAAGAGGTTTTATTTGGGTGAAGCCTATGAGTCAAAGTATATTAATAGCATGCAAAAAAAACATTATTAACCCTAAAATTATATTAATTATTATTATTATTATTATTATTATTATTATTAAATCTAATATTCATATTAAAATATTATAATTTTAATACTACTAAATTTAATAACTTTGGATTAATGCAATATTAAATTTGTTATAATCTAATATATACCAATATATCATGATATATATTAAATCTAGACATGTACGGGAGGGAAGAACATAGACATAGAGGGATAGAGGTGGAGAGATAGGGGGATTGATGAGGGATAGATGGAGATAAACTAAAGTAGAAGGGAGAGGAGGGATGGAGAGAGAGAGAGAGGGAGAGGAGCGAGAGAGGTAGAGAAGGGTAATAGAGAGAGAGAGGGCGACATACATATGGAGGGGGGCTAGAGAGAAGGAGAGGGGGAGGGAGATAGTGATAGGATTGGAGGGTAGAGAGAGAGAGAGAGAGATGGTAGAAAAAAGAATGAGAGAGAGAGGAAGGAAGAGAGGGAGGACTTGAGAGAGAGGACAAGAGAGGGAGGGATAGAGAGATGGAGTTGGAGGGGGAGAGAGGGAGGGAAGAAGAAAGATAGAGAATGAGAAGTGGAGAGAGAGAGGGAGTAACAAGGGAGATATGGAGAGAGAGTGTGTATGTTTAGGGGTGAGATAAAGAGACAAAGGAGGGGAGATGGAGATAAGGGGAGAGAGTAGGAGGGGGAAGGAGAGAGGGAGGGATATAGTAACATAGAAAGAGAGAGAGAGGATTGGAGAGAGAGAGAGAGAGAGAGAGAGAGAGAGAGAGATGGGGGAAGAGAGAGGGAGGTAGGAGAGAAAGGGAGAGAGAGGAATTGAGAGAGAGAGGGATGGATAAAGAGATGGAGTTGGAGGGGAGAGAGGTGGGGAATAAGAAAGAAAAATAGTGAGAAGTGGAGAGAGAGGAGTGATAAGGGAGAGATGGAGAGAGAATGTGTATGTTTGGGGGTGAGATAAAGAGACAAAGAAGGAGAGATGGAGATAAGGGTGGAGATAACGAGAGAGAAGGAGAGAGGGAGGGATATAATAACAAAGTTGGAGGGTGAAGAGAGAGAGAGGGAGAGGTGGGAGAGAAAGGGAGAGCGCGGAAGGAAGATAGAGGACATGAGAGAGTTGAGAGAGGGAGGGAAACAGAGATGGACATGGATGGGGAGAGAGAGGGAGGTAAGAATAAAGACGTAGAGAGAGAAAGGTGGGGAGAGACAGAGAGGGAGTGATATGGAAGATAGAGAGAGAGGGTGAGGGGACAAAAAGAGGAAAGAGAGATAGAAGTGGGGGAGAGTGAGAGAAGGGGAAGATAAAGATATAGATGGAAGGTGAAGAGAAAGATGGAGAGAGGGAGGGAGTGACAAATAGATTGATATATATGGAGTGCGAGAGTGTGTGTGTTTAGGGGGGTGAGATAGAGAGACAAAGAAGGAGAGATGGAGGGGGATATTGATATAGATGGAGGGGGGAGAGAAGGAAGAAGATTTCTTGCACTAGATGCGTTGATTTCAGTATAGATGGTGATTTCTAATCCTATTTGATTATTTACACTAGATGCATTGATTTTAGTGTAGATATTGATTTCTAATGATATTTGATTGCTTGCACTAGATGCATTTATTTCAATGTATATGTTTTCAAAACCTATTTGATTGCTTGCACTAACTGCATTGATTTTAGTGTAGATGGTGATTTCTAATCCTATTTGATTGCTTGCACTAAATGCATTAATTTCAATGTAGATGTTGATTTTTAATTATATTTGATTGCTTTTACTAGATGCATTGATTTCAATCTAGACGATTTCTAATCCTGTTTGAATGTTTTCACTAAATGGATTGATTTCAGTGTCGATGGTGATTTCTAATCCTATTTGTTTGCTTTCACTAAATGCATTGATTTTAGTGTAGATGGTGATTTATAATCCTATTTGATTGCTTGTACTAAATACATTGATTTCAATGTAGATGTTAGTTTCTAATCTTATTTGATTGATTGCATTAGATGCATTGATTTTGGTGTAGAAGTTGTTTTCTAATATTATTTGATTGCTCGCATTAGATGCATTAATTTTAGTGCAGATGTTGATTTCTGATTTGATGTCATTGGATGAATGATGATACATTAATTTTAAAGTGATTGGATTAACAATATGCATTGATTTCAGTGTAAGCACAAAAAGTTATTGACAATGTACATTGATTTTTGTGTTACAATAAGGTGTCATGTTTACTACAACAACCCAAGCTAAGGATTTTTTTTTTTACGACTTCAATTGTCCTTTTCATATAATCGATATGAAAAGATGACAAAACTAACAAGGGTGACAATAAGAATAGTAGAAGAAAATAGTTTGAGATTGATCACAATGAAGACTATTTGTAACTCACTACATTCTTATTATTCACATTTTCTATCATTCAACACTATTATTGTCACTTTGCATTAAAAAAAATGTATTTCATCAATTTTCATCATTAAAGTTATTAACAACATTTATCATCTCAACAAACTGAGGTAACTAAGAAAATTTAAAATTAAAATGACCAAGTTAATCTCAGAGATATTTAGCATGTTTAAAATGATTAGATTAATATTTTATATATTTACATATTTTTTTATAAAATTAATCATACATTCCATAGATTTTCCTTGGTCCCACATGACTCTATGGACCAAGGAAAATCTATGGAATGTATGATTAATTTTCAAGTGTCGAGAGGGGTCAAATTTCTCGAGGTGCAAACCTTTTCTCAATTTTTGCACTCAAAAAAGAGGTTTGCACCTCGAGAGATTTGATCCCTCTCGACACTTGATAGATCCGGAGTTAAAATGGATCTAGGCTGGTCTTTAGCATATTCAAATGTATTTGTGCAAATGTAATGTTATGTAAAAATATAATTTGATGAGAGATTATAATAATATAACAATAGTTCGCAGATTTCAAATGCAATATAACAATACTTTTTTACTATATTTTCAATTTTATCTTCTTGTAATTGGGTAGAAACATTTTTTGGTTTGGAAGTATGGTTCTAGGATTTTGATTCTAACTTCCACATACTATAAGTTAGAGGCAATTAACACTATTGTATGACCACTGAAAAACTCTTTATACAACTTCAGTGGGCCTAATGGTTAAGAGCATGTGTTTCCTCCTAATAGGTCATAGGTTCAAAACCAGAGGGGCTAGAGTATATATGCCTATATATGCCTTCGTAGACTTAGCAATCAAATTGTGAAACTAAACGATGGGTCCCTTGTCCCACAAATAAGGGGTCTCATACACCACTTTGGTGTGACGTGACCTTAAAATTGGATAATAATAATTATTTTCATTCAATAATTAAATCTTATACACCACTTTGGTGGGTCCATTGTCCCACAAACAAGGGGTCTCATACACCACTTTGGTGTGATGTAACCTTAAAATTGGATAATAATAATTATTTTCATTCAATAATTAAATCTCATACACTACTTTGGTGGGTCCCTTGTCTCACAAACAAGGGGTTTCATACACCACTTTGGTGTGCCGTGACCTTAAAATTGGATAATAATAATAATTTTCATTCAATAATTAAGTTGCATACACCACTTTGGTGGGTCCCTTGTCCCACAAACAAGAGGTCTCATATACCACTTTGGTGTGTTGTAACCTTAAAATTGAATAATAATAATTATTTTCATTTAATAATTAAGTCTCAAACACCACTTAAGTATACCATAACCTTAAAATTGAATAATAATAATTATTTTCATTCAATAATTAAACTAAACTACCCAAAATTTATAATTAAAATTATAAATTTAATTAAATTTTCAAACTAAACTACACTACACTAAATTTATAATTAAAATTATAAATTTAAATAAATTTTCGAACTTTAGCGGAACCGTCGGTGCTAAAAACTTGAAAAAAGCTAAGGCAAAAAGTCATACATCAATTTTGATGTCTTGAAAAAAAAAAAACCCTACATTAACGTCGAAACAATACTTCATATAAATTCAAGCTAGGAAAAAAATCGTACTTTCAATTTTGATGCCTTAGAAAAAATAAAAGCCGACATTAACGTCGAAACACTACTTCATATAAATTTTATTATAAATTTGATCTCACTGGCGGTTGACGAGGTCACTTTTTCCAGAGATCTTTCCAGAAGGCGGGGCCCTTGTCCATGCGAGTAATTTGAGTCATTTTTTGATCGATCTTTCTAGAATCCTTTGGTCTCGATAAATAACTCTGAATAGAAAATAGTTGCATGTGCGGAGCGGAGAGATTGTTGCGACAGGTCCTGGGTTCGATTCTGAAGAGGTGCTCTTTCTAGTGCTGAAATTTTTTTTCAGTCATTTGTCCGAATACACGATAATCCTCTGTGATTTATCAAGGGAGGGAAAAATAAGGGCGATCGAAGATGCCTGCCACGGCGGGACGGGTGCGGATGCCCGCGAACAACAGGGTTCACAGCAGCGCCGCGCTCCAAACCCATGGAATCTGGCAGAGTGCCATCGGATACGACCCGTACGCTCCCAACTAAAACAACAACGACCACAACAATAAAGACCACTGTCATGCGCTCGTGTCGGGAGCCGACGACAAGGAGAACAATGCCTACGACAGTTTGCAGGGTCTCCTGGCCTTAGCCCGCCTTACCTCCTCCAACGCTGATGAAGCCCGGGGTGCCTGTAAAAAATGCGGCAGGGTTGGCCATCTCACCTTCCAGTGCCGGAACTTCCTCACCGTTAAAGAAGATTATGTTCTGCAGTCTATTATGGAAAAGGAGAACAATGGTAATAACAATAATCGTAATCCTAAATATGTCGGTACCGATAGGGCGAGATCGCTGAAGAACGGGGTTGCTCCGGCGTTTGGTGAGAGTTCTGATGAAGATGAAGAGGAATCCGAGTCCGATGTTACGGTCAGCGACGAGGACTCTGAAATTGAGAGGATTATTGCGGCGAGGTTTGGCAAAAGGCACGGTAAGAACAAGGACATTCATAAAGAGAAGTATAGGGTTTCCAAGGTTTCATCCGGGAAGGAATCGTCTCGGAAGTCGAAATATTGGTCTGGGACGGATGATTCCCAGTCGGAAGACAGCGAAGATAACTACTCTGATTCGGAGGAGAGGAAGTCGATGAGGAAGAGTTCCAGCAGCAGAAGGAAAAGGTCTAGGAAGGAATTTTTTAATTCATCGGATAGCGATGATACAATGTCTTCTGATTCCGATGACAACAATCGGAGGAGCAAGAAGCGGTTGAGAAAGAGGAGAAGAGTTCGGAGTTCGTCGGACAGTGACATCGATAGCGAGTTAGATAATGAGAAGAGGAGGAAAAGGAAGCATGCAGAGAAGATGCATCGGAAGCATGACAAGAGCAGGAGTTACCGTGACAAGACGAATGAGGAGGAATCGGGTAGTGATTATGAACGAAAGCATCATAGGCATCATAAGTACCATAAGCATGGCCGGAAGCATGGTTCAAAAGAATAAGCCACCAATTCTTTATCCTGGATCAATTTGGCTGCCCATGTAATTGAATATAACTACATGAAATCAACGCAAGAAAGTGAAGATGGGGTTGAATTGCAGTGGCATATTACTCACAGGCGTTCTCAAATTGTGCTTTAATTCAGCATTATTCAGGTTCTTCATTTGGTTTGATGTACAAGATCATCCTCGTTAGAGCCTCTATGTGAGGTCTTCAATGAGCGTGCATCCTTAGAGCCTCTATGTGAGATCCTCGATGAGCGTGCATTGAGTTGAAGATGTGTGAGTGTGATGACATGGGCATTGTAAGAAATGTGATGTTACTTGCAATGTTTTGGACAAAATTGGATGGAGCATGGGCACGACATGTTGGGTGAGTTGGTTAGATGAAACAAACTTGTGGGATGTTGTGGGGAGTGTATGACATTAAGGCGTGTGCCATAGGCGTGCTCAAGTGCCCTTAGGCGGTGAGCTTAGGCAGGTCGAAGCCTTGGGCGACATGATCACATGATAGGTGCCATGGGCGAGTGGGGTAGAGGGCATTTACGATATGGGTACGATGTGTGTGGGCGATGAATTGAAGCGAATGGTTGGGGATAATGTGCGTTGCATGATAGGTCGAAATGTTCGTGCCTTGGGCACACTTGCACGATGGTGGGGTGCTTGGGTCAAGGTTGGCCCAACACATGAATGGGTGTGAGAGCTGCGATCATGGTTGTGAATTTGGTTGAAAATTGAGTTAGATGAAGGAAGAGAGGCCAAGGTTGCGAGACGAACTTGAAGTTTTAAGACAAGGTTAGGAGGGAGCTTCTTAGCCTTGGCTATTCAGTTGAACATGTCACAACTGTTAACAATGATGAAGAAGAAGTTGCCCATACAACTGAGGAAGAGACAAGTGTTGTGAGTTTTCCGTTGAAAGAGGAAGAGCTTGGTGCGACGAAGCTTGCTGAAGTTGAACTAGATTCAAGCATGTTGTAATTATTGAAGGAAGATGGAGGTACTCACTTGAAGAGAACTCGTTCTGGTGAAGGAAGTAATGTAGTGGCTTTGATTATGAAGAAAGAAGTGGGATCTTTCATATAGAGACAGTACATGAAAGTTGTTGACAAGAGTTGTGTAATAACTCCCCATGTGTCGATCTAGAGGAGCTTGTGTTTGTCAATGTGATGGATGACTTTCCCTTGGAAAGTCGAGGTGAGTTTGCATTTAGTTATGCGATGGATGACTTCCCTTGGAAGGTCGAGGTGAGTTTGCATTTAGTTGTGCGATGGATGATTTTGATTGATGTGGGACTGGTTCAGGTATTATTAGACCTCATGATAGATGGTGTGAATGCTTGAGACATGGGTGGTGGATGATGACCTTTTTCGTGTTGAGAAGATAAAGTGTTTGGCTATTAGGTTAGATTAGTTTTGAAAGTTTAATTCTGCAAAGTTGATAGGTGAGTGACGTAAGGCACATAAGCTAGAGGCATAGTTTGGGAGAGAGCAGTTGAGCACCTCGATCCAAAATCTCACCGGTGCTAAGTGGTGTGCCCAATGTGGGGTCGTGATAGATGTGATGTGTGGCAGAATGAGTGAGTCAAGACGGAATACACAACACAACATGGCACAACACAAAACAAGCCGAAATGTAGAGCTAGATGAAGGAGTGAGATGAGTGGAACCACAACCGAGATGAGTGGGAAGTTCTTCGCTTGGGACAAGTGGTCACTCTTCTAGCATAAAAGGATATCAGAGGGTGATCATGACAATAATGTAGTAAGTTAGATGCCCATTACTAGATCAAGAAGTGGGTGTACAAGTTAGGATGGCTTTAGATTGGTAGAGAGGGTTGTCTCTATGGAACAATGAATGGCCAAATGATGGATGTTGCATAACAACCCTTTTTGGTCACCCCTGATGTAAATACTATTGTATCGATTTTTTATGTAAATTTATGTAAAAAAAATGTAAACAATGAATGGGTTGAGGTGTGGACATGCATGGTGACTTGAGGAGGAAGAGTTCTGTTAAGCATAATCCACTTTATTTACTTTATCCAACTATTTCATTGAAAAATTTATGTCTTGTTGGTGCAGGCATTGAATCATGTATAGGCTCCTTGAGTCAAGGATGAGCCCATATAGTCCTTATCTCATTAAGCGTGTTGTGTGGTCACCACGCAAAGGAGGTGGCATTGTGAGGGTGGAAAAAGGGAAACACGAGAAAATTATGCAAATAGAGGAAAAGAGGGAGCTCATGAAAGGGCAAGAGCGAGAGTACTGAGAGAAGAAAGGAATAGCATGAAAATGAACTTTGCTGTGTGAATTGGGGACATCGCCCCTTGTGAATTGTCATGCCAGGCTATGCATTGACATGGAGTGGTTAATGGAGGTTGGTGGAGGAACTACTCCTAGTGATTGTTGTCTTGGTTGATAAACCTCTATGCGCTTGCCTTGAGGCTGATAAAGTGGTAGAGCTTGCTGAATGGACAAAGGGACAGTTGCAGTGCTTACGGGAAGGTTGATAAACTACTTGGCATGTGGAGCTTCATTGAGCCTTGGGGTGAATCCTTGTGTTTGATTCCTATTTGGTTGGAGGACCACTGTGGTGCTTATTGGTGGGGGCAGTTGATAAACCACCCGAATAGTGGACTCCTCTACTTGTCTATCTGTTAACTACTAACTAGTGTGAATTCTCTTGAGCACTTAATTTCCCATACTTTGGATCTGACTCAGGGGTGGATAGCTGCAAGAAAGGTTGTAGTGCAATTGACCTATGGTTGGGTGGAGAGTTGTCCCTCCCTCATTTGCGAGTCATATAAGACAATTAGATAAGTACTGTTCATGGAGAATTATGATATTCTTGTTTGTTTTTGATGAGATGTTATATAAATGTTTTCATGGTTATGAAGGGCTTGGAGGTCTTTGTGTTTGTTGATATGTTCATGTGCACAAAGTTGTTTCCATGGTTATGCATGAAAATCTTGATGGGCTTTGTTAAATAATTACGACTTATGATTCTCATTGTTGATATGCCCCAGATATCCTAAGTCTCTGTTGCTTAAGGACTCTTAGAATTCTGTAGTAGGGGTTGTGTATGGTGTTATATATCCATGGACTTGAAGGATTCTGTTGGGGATTCATTGTGTGTGGGTTAATGAAATACTGCAACACTTGAAATTATAGTGAATTATAGTCTAGGGTTGTGCTGTCGTGTTGCAAATTGTAGTTTTGGATGGTAGGTGTATTAAAGTCATGTGAATTATTTGGAAAACAATGCCAATCGTAGGTTGCATACTTGTAGAAGAGGGAATTCAGAGTAATATTATGTTTTGTTGAAGACTCTAGAGTGGAGTCCTTGAAATCCTTCGAACTCCATTTAATCGCAAAAGAACTTGTAACTCATTGAAATTTTCGTATTAACGATAATCAATAGTGATTATACTTAATGTTGGAATTTAACATTAATCCAAGTGATTAACATTTATCTCGTGCTCGTGCCCCATTACCAAGCGTTAGTGCCTTTGTGGATTTGAGCGTGATTAACAAAAGGCGCAATAGATTTTTGTTCGTTATCTAATTTGTTCGTGCCTACTGTTTAGCCCTAGGCTTCAGAGGAGCCCTTGTGGACTTGGGTGTGAGGTAAAACCCTTTTTCGTGGATAACGTGAAAATGTGAATATTGCACAAAAAGCTTGGCCTTGTGGGTCCCCAACTTAGGTTGAGGTGGCATATGCAATGAAGGTTGGGAAGTCTACATGGGCACCATGTGAGGAATCCAGAGGATGTTGACTGCATGACATGACAAGATTGTTGATGTAGCATGTTGTAAGAGTGACACATGGTAGGCAAGAATGCCCTTTTTGGAGGGTTGAGGGTTTGGTATTTGGATGACATGTGGCACCGCTAGAGGATCACCACATGGTAGGGTGACATCACCTTGATGTTAATGTGATGTCAACAAGACATTGTAAAGGCAGAGTGACATGGAGTTAGATGACGTGAACTCTATGTAGCCACATGGATGCTTGGTGGTGCCATGTGACATGCCATGTCATCTTGGACTGTGCCTATTGGAAGATTTATGAGGTTTGCCCCTTGTTGACCGCATTTTGTCAACAAGTCTATGGAAGCAAAATGCAAAGACATGAAGAATTTTTTCCAAAGTTCAAAGTCATGATGCTAGTATGGTTGTTTAATTATGTAACAACACCTAGGTAAGCCTCTGATTTTGGCAAAGAATTTCATTCTAGGAAGTTTTTTAACCTCACCAAATTATGTGTGTTTCTAAACACAGATTTTTGTACAGAGTTTTTCTTCCATCTTAAACCCCAAGGCTAGGGTGGAATTCCTTGACAAGGTCTTAGGTGAGTCTTAGTGTTATATCAAGCCTTTGTAAAAAGTGTGTTTGGGAATAATTTAAGCATATTTGGCTAAGTTTTTTTATTATAAACACACTTGGTCTATACTTAGATCATATTGAGTCGCAAAATTTGGAAAATTGTAAAGGGTACGAGTCTAAATGTGTTTTCCCCTTTCAAGGGTTAATATTGTAATATTTTGATGTAAAAAATATTTTGGTGCATGGTCCCTCATATTTAGACACCATGGCTAAAATATTCGAGGGTGGAAAAAATTATTAATCCCCTCTAGTGTCAATTAATTTATTTTTTTGGGTAAATTAAATTAAAATCCTAAGCCAAAAATTTAATTAATTTTGAGCCAAAAATAATTATAGAGAAATTAATTTCTCTCCAAGTGGAAAATAATGAAAAGATCGTGGGTCAAAATAAAGTCAATTTTTGGAGATTAAAAAATGATCAAGCTATTTTCAACAGTCGAGATTATTTTGACAAGGATCAAGTCAACTAGTTGTTATTTTCCACTTGGAGGGGTTTCTCTATATAAAGAAGCTATTGAGCTTCTATTTGATATCTTTAGATGGTGTAATTTCTAACATTGGTATTGAGCTGCTGCTTTGCTGGGAACATTTTGTACTATAATAGAAAGACTTTTGGGTTCAGTTCATGGTGTTTTTCTTCTGCTGGTCTCTGGTATGTGTTAGCTATGTGTGATCCTATATTGTGCTAAGAACGTTGTATTGGTACATGCTATCTTAGGTGATCTGATTCACCATATGATCTAACAATTTTCTTGAGAATATTATAGAGATTTATAGGTACGTTAGCGCTTGGGCTCCTAGTTCAGAGACCATGGGGAAGAGCTGACTATGTTTGGACTTTTTGAGATCTTTTATGGTATTTTATTTTGCAGGAGGGTTTCAGCCAATATTTATTTTTCAAAATTTTCTCATCCATTGTTATTTATCCAAAGTTGTTTCTCCAAAAATCTTAAGTTTTGTAAATATTTTATATTTGTAAATTACTTCTAATGCAGCACTTGGGGTTTTATTATTTTTGGGGTTTCATATTTTGTATATATATTTTGGGTCTTGGCATTCTTTGATTTATTCGTGTAGGTGGATTTCAAGTTGATCGAGAGGATTTTGCTAGGGTTCTGAGGTAGATCTAGGCCTAGAAAGGCAAGATCTAACCTACAAGCTCAACATCTAGCTTGAAGAAGTCGTCCAACAACTTTTGTAGTGATTTGTGGTGAATTTTGGCATTTGTAGGGTTTGGAATATTTTTTTAGGCCCTAAGGCCTAGTTGTGAGGCTCAATGGCCTAGTAGGGCCCTCGACCCTCTCTCTCCTATTGGCCGCAACCATTTTAGGGCTGCCGTGGCCTCTTAAATCCCTCGACCCCCTTCTAGAGAAGCCGTCTAGCCCTCAAAAGGCCTCGACCCTTGCCTAGTTGCAACCCCTAAGGGGTTTTTTCCCTAGTCACTGGCCTTCAAGGGCCTCTCCTAGCCTTGCGTCAACCTCTAAGGGCTTGACATCAGCCCTTGTGGGCTCATCTCTCCTCTTTCCCCTCTTCTCCAACTTCATTCGTCCTATTCTTGCCCTTCTTTGGTCTCTAGCCTTGTCTTGTGCCTCTTGTAGCCCTAGTCTTGGGGTTTAGCTGTTCCTTTGGCCACTAGCCATTCTAGGGTTTTTTTCAGCCCTAGTGTCAACCTTTCTAGGCTTGACGTCAACCCTTGTGGGCTTATCTCCCTTAGCCATGATCTTTTTCGGGCCTTTTGGGCCTTCCTTTGCCCTTGTTTGCCCTTTGCTTCTTCTAGCCTTAGGCTAGGGGTTTTCCTAGCCTTAGAGTCTTGCTCTAGCCTTGTATTCAGTTGTCTCTGAGTTTGATATTTTTTTGAGTGGCCTAACATTGTGGTTTTGCAACAATATTAGAGCTAATTTGTTGGTTGTAGGTACCCAAGCTCATTGGAAGTAAAACTAGCCTCCAATTAGGCCTTTAGGCCTCTTGGTTCTCCTCTCTTCTTCTTGTTATTTTCTTTGTTTTGCTACGACCATTTTCTGCAGTCATAAAACTCTAAGAAAATCCATTAAAATTTGACTAAATATCATCTAATAATCACTCAACTTAATTGGTTAATCATTAGAGCTATTGTGGCATTAATAATTTGGCACCTTGTCGGTTTATTGAAAGACTTAACCACTAATTTTCTGAGTTTTTTCAAGTCTGATATACATTACTTTGAGGTATGACCTAAACATCAAAAATATGATCTATAGTTTCTAAGCAGTCTTATAATCAATCAGATATCATTAGAAGTTGGATGCATTGATTCTCTAGCTTGTCTTTGGCATCTTGCATCATTTCTTCACTGCACCTTGCCTCATTTCTCGACTGCTGCAACCTCTGAAAAAAGGTTGTAGTAGTAATAAATTACATATAAGTCTCTAAAATTGGCTAATCAATTCTTATAATTCATAATTATTCACAGTTGAAGTGATTTGAGCTTAATTTTGGTCATTGGCATCTAGTTGCACTCTTGCATTTACATACATAAGTGCCCTAATTTGATTGATAATTATTGATGAGTTTTGCTCTAAGTGACATCGTGGATTAATGCTCTCAATCTCTCATTGTCATTGGATAAGTGGATTCATTGTTCATTGTTAAATCAGATATCTCTTGTGGATGATAATTGAGATCTAGATTTCTCTCTTGTATTTTTGATTCATTGTTAAAATCTTGAAAATTGTTGATTGTATTAAGTAGCCTAGATCTTGTCTTATTTATCACTTAAGCAATAGTGAATTGGAAACATTTTCAGGCACCGTTTAGATTGTCGTTCATTTATTGTTGAGATTGTCATTCATTTATTGTGGTTGAGATTGTCATTCATTTATTGCTTCAGTACCTCTAGGATTAGTTTCTTGCATTAATTAATTAACTTTCAAGCATAAGCTTGGTCGATAGAAAGATAGACCCACCTCTCTCATCTAGGTTGAGGAGTCCAAAAACTCTTTAGTTGTTAACACAATGATCTTACAGCTGGTAAAGCCACAATATTTGCAGCGCCAAAGACATCTGGTGGTTGGTTAGAAATTAAGGGGATGTATTGTTAACCAAGCTTTTGCTTGCTTCCCCTTGGCTTCTCTCTCACAACCTACTCTAGAGACTAGCTTCAAAAATGTTAAGAGGGAGGATACACTTTGAATAGCAATATAACCTAAAATGAACCAAGATTCTACATCTCACCTAGATTATAGGATTTGCATCTCATTTAGGATAGTGAAACACCTTAAGCAACAACTATTCATCTGACGTCTTGGTAAATAATTTGTCTTAAGCAAGTAATTGACTCCATTTAAGGCACAAATTTTTCTTAATAATCTAATCAAATCATCTGAGCTTGCTAATTTAACCAAGTTGCTAGGCCATTCAGTTGTGTCTCCTAGATTCGTTGGTTGCCAACGAATCTTCCATCTTCATATTTCATAGGGACTACCCCCCATAGCTTGTTTTTAGGAGATAATTAGAATGGAGACGACGTGGATCAGAGTGACAGGTCTTTCCCTGAGCGTTGTCGCATCTTGCCTATATAGTTTGGGCGACAACACCTGTCTCATGGCACAAGTAACAAAGGGTACGATGCTAAGCTTGGAATTTTAGGACAGGAAAGTCCTTATATGCACCTTCCGTCTAGTGCTTGGTTTAGTTGAACCATCCCTAGTGGTGGGTGCAATTGATAGAGAGCGTGATGGAAGAATCCTTCCATTAACTAACATGGCAAAAATTGTTGGATAATGGACCTTCGCTCTGCTCGTTAATTGTTGGATACATGGAGGGGGCTCTTATATGAATGTAGGCCATCAATCAAACTCGATCCTATTTTTTAACCCATACTGATTAGATGGGCCTTTCTTCTGCCAAGCATTATTGTTTCAACTATTATTATTTCTAGGTTGGAAGTTCTGCGCTTGATATTTTTCCATTTGGATCAACTTAGCTTGCATGGCACTTATTTCCTTAGCATGATTAGATATTAATTTTTTTCTGATTAAGCTCCATGCTTTCAAGTCTCTGCATCAACTTTTCCATAGGGTCATCATTAGATTCTTTAATTTCTTTTCCTTTAGACTCTTTTGATTTACTTGGACCCATCAAAAGCAGGAATCTTAGACTTCTCAAATTCTTTCTTATCCTTTTCAAGTTCCTTAGCTAAAACTTGGGCAATTTTATAATCATTAGTTTTATCATGTCTCAACTCATAAGAAGTATCAACATTTAAGGCATCAATATAAAAATCCAAAAGAGACTTGTCGAGAGGTCTATAATCTTGAGGTAATTCCTTAACAATACCATTAAACCTCTTATTAAATTCATATACTGTTTCATTTTCTTTCTTCTTGATGACATTGATAGCTTTAACTAGATGTCTCTCTTCTTTCTTATATCCATACTTGTCCTTAAAGGCATTAATGATCAATTGCAATGAATCAAACGAATTATCAAGATTTTTCGTAAACCAATCCAAAGCATCTTCTTCCAAGGGAAGAACAAAGAGGCTCATTTTCACATCTTCATGATTATAGTCAACACCTCTAGTATATTTATCCAACCAAGAGTTAAAAGATTTTAGATGAGTTTGATAATTCATTTGATTCATGAACAAAACTAACTACACTATTGCCTTGGAAAGAGGGTCACTTATCAAGACTATTCTTCGGGATATCATGGGGATAACCTTGAATGTTAGCAAAGTTACAAGGGGCAAACAAGTCCATGATGTCTTGCTCAACCGAGTTAGGGAAAAGTTAATGGATATTAGAAATAGATTCCTATTCGAGATTAATAAGAAGTGTATAGGAAGAGAGCTTGTGTAATCGAACTCTGAGAATATTTTCAGGATCTAGAGTAGGATTAGCCAAGCTACTTGGATGTCTTCTAGTACACACTCCTGTAGAAGATGAAAGAAGTGGAGTCACCACTCGAACATAAATTTAACTTTGAGAAACCCAAGATGCTAGGAAGGAAGTTAGTAAAGGTAACCTCGAACAAGGAACTTATCCTGGTGAAGGATGTTATAAAATGAGAGATGAGAAGATGAAGATGATTAAAATGAATATCACAAAGCCAAGGTCTAATAAAATGGTCCCCGTTGGCCTCAATCTAGTCTCCTAAACTGAGCTCATTTAATTGTCAACCAGGATTTGTAAACTGCTGAAGTGAAGTGTACCATATGTACCTAGGTGCTTGTTTCCTAATGTGTTGTGTGTAGTGTTTTGTGATGTTTTTGGTCTTTTATGTTGATTTTTGATGTTTTTGGTCTTTTGGAATTTTATATTTACAATGAAAATGCCTAGAAAACTAATGAAAAGAAATTGGTGGTCAAAAACACAGTTGAGCCTAATGTATGGAATGGCAATTGTAATCAAAAACACTGAAGCAACATCTAAACTATGACTGAATAGAAACAAGAGCTTAATGATGACTTCTTAAACAAATGACACAAACTAGACTTTGAGAAATGATCACTAAATATGCAAGTTTTCTAACTAAATAGTTAGACACTAATCATGATGCAACATTCTATTCTAAGCTCATCTATTCCATGACTAATTCCTAGTTCTATTCTGCAATTTCAATTGAATGTCACAGAGCCTATACTCAAAGAGTTATTGGTTTCTTTTCAAGGTAGTTCTGTTGAGGAAGAGCTCTGTTTATGGTGAGGAATTTGCAGAGATATTTTAGACCTTGTAATGATGTTATCTTCTGTTCCTAAGGTTATGGATCACTGGTGGTTTTCAGAACAAAAAGATATTTGTAAATAATGAAGGTTGTCTTATGAATCCTATCAACTAAAGTGATCTACTGTGCAAAGGGTGACAATGTGACTATGAGATGTAAGTGCAATGAATTAATTTAAACATGAGCTTAAGATACTTCTAAACTAGAACAATGTTAAACTATAAGCCATCATCAAACTTGAAACGAAGTAGCTGGACATGAATTAAATGCAAAATGAAACTCCGGAGCATTCTAATTAACATGCATTATTCTATGAAGTTACACAATCTGTTTGTTCATCATTAGTGATATTTTGGAAGAGTTCCTTCTTGTGGAAGAGGTAGAACAATTCTGACTGTGGACTTGTATGCAATTGAAAGCAAATGAACTGAAGGCAAATGAAAAACTAAGTTGTCACATCACAGTCATATCTTGAACTTCTTAAGGATGTCTTGGAAGAATTTCTTCTTGTGGAAGAGTGATTAGAACAAGTGCAACTGTGATAGTGAAGATTAAAATCTACAACTAATTCCTACAATACTATAGCTATTCATCATTCATTGTTATGATCTGTTGGAAGAATGTCTTCTTGTGAAAGAACTAGAATGAATATAACTACAGTATCTAGTTAAAAACAAATACAAATTCAATTCCTATCCTACAGTACCATAGTCATTAAACATTCATCATTTTAATTTATTGGAAGAGTGTCTTCTTGTGGAAGAACTGGAACGAATATGACTACAGTAGCTAGTTAAAAACAAATACAAATTTAACTCCTATCCTACAATACCATAGTCATTAAACATTCACCATTTTAGTTTGCTGGAAGAGTGTCTTCTTATGGAAGAACTAGAATGAGTACGACTACGGTAGATAAAACAAAACAACTACTAATTCAAATGCAGAACGTAAAGACAGCTAGGAAAAACTTATCTAGTTTACGCAAAAGAAATCCGTTCAAGGGGCAGGGGCCCTCTACCACTTGACGGAATTCAACTCCAAATTAAATCACGCCTTCAAGATAATTTTGTCTGCTCCATTAACGATGCAATAGTTTGAACATAATGCTCTGTGTCTTCAAAGACGTAACATAGAGTTTACACAAAATCCAGCAGCAAATCTAACACAAAATTTCTAACTAAGCTCTCGGCCTACTCAAGAGTTTATAAAGTAAATGCAAGTAACAATAATTACAATAATTTAGGAATGATGTCTTTCCTTATCCAAATCATCTTAGGAGTCTTTGAGGTGGCTGCGTGAAGGAGAAAGGACACCTGGACTGTGACAGTCCTAGTAGGAGTCTTCCTTCACAAATGTGTTCCCACGTGCATAACCGTACCCAGAATTCATTTCCTCTTCCATGACGAGCAACACACCATGTAGGCACGGCGTGGATCATGCCCATATGCGTTTTTCCCCCATATGCGTTTTCCTCAAGAGGCCACCTGGAACATACTCGAAACATAAAAGGTAGACTGCCAGAATCGCCGGTTAGCTACGGAATGCACACGTGCGACTGATTCCGTCAAAATGCTTAACAATGGCAACAATCAATTAATTCAACAAGTCGATCATGTAAACCATTCTAGAAGTAAATTTTAACTATTTTTATTGATCAATTGGGTTTAAAATAAAAATGGACAAGGGAAAATGAGTAAAATGAGGGTGAAGGAAAAGCACAAATTTAAGGGCTCAACGGTCCCCACCAATGACGCCAAAAATGTTGGGCCAATGAATGGCGGAAAAGTTTAGATGATTAGAAAAATGACGTGAGGCCTAATGACAGAAAAATCTATCCCCGACAACGATGCCAAAAAAAGTTGTTGCTCAAATTGTACAGGCACTGCAACAACGACTCAGGTCAGGGGCTGTCACCCTGATTCCCATAGCCTGCTGTTGGGAGACAATTAGAACAGAGAGGTTGGGGATTAGGGTGACAACCCTCGACCTGAGTCGCTGTCGCGGTGCCTGTACAATTTGAGTGACAACAGGTTGCAAACACTAGACTGGACTTAAACTGGTTGATCAGATCTTCGTTGCGTCAAAGTAGCCTTTAACAACCATAGAATAACACCAGCCCAGGAGTTTCTTCGCCTTGGATGGTAAAACCGGATGAAAGTGTCTGAGGTTAATGAGACAACATATGACAGAAATAGATAAAATTAACTATTGTGGGATCATCACCTCCGAAACTAATCAAGAAAAGAAGGGGTCTTAAAATCCTCAGAGCGTCAACTCACAAAACCGAAATATCCAATCCATAATGATGATCAAATGATTTCATCTCTACCTTATTTATAGATCCCTTATGGGTGCTGTTCTCCTTATTTTAGTGAGAGGAGCTACAAGTTTAGCCCCCAATTTTGGCTTCCTCCACTAGTTTAAACCCAATTACCTCCAATTTATCCAATGTTGCCTTAAAGCATTGGATAATGGGTTTCTCCCTTTATCATTGACTATAGTTTACGCGGTTGTATAGGTTACTTAGTCTTCCCTTGGGCAATTAATCAATAGGAAACATTACATTCTGTGATAACAAATTCAATCCATAGAGTTGCTTCCTTAGCACAACGAATCGTTGTGCTTATGTTTGACTTTCAATTGATTGGCAGATTTAGAGTGTTGGTTCAAGCTGTAAGTACTAGCGTGTTTTCTGAATTGGATAGGCAGATTTCCATTTATCTAATTGGAAATTAAAATCAAAACACATTTCATTCGCTAATTCGACAATCTGAACTTGAAAATTTATTGTTGATGTGTATCTGTCCTTATTTCCGTGAATGGGCAGAGATTTTGTTTATTAAGTGCTGCCATAATATAGTTTGTTTCATTACAGCAAAGGGAACTTGTATTCTCAGTCGTATTCTTGGCAATCTTGGCAAGTAGCCCAAGCTTAAAAACCCATCTTCGAATAGATCTCATTCAAATTGTAGAGACGTTGAATGCTATTTCCACGAAGTATGTGTTGATAAGACAAATGGGCTATAGGTCTACTGTTTAAGGATCATTATCAACCACTCGAGCTACAACCAATTGGCTTTTTTGGCTTAGTAGTTGCCTTAACAATGATTTTATTATTTTCTTGTCTATAGATGTCTTATTGGGTCTTTTTTGTGCATATAATCTATGGTATTAGGTACGTCTCATTCCGAGTGAATCAATTACAGGATAATCTTATATTAGGAACACCTGTATATTTTTTGTGTGTTTAAGAGCCAAAGAAAATGCATCATTCTCATTGACACAAATATAAGTTCATATTTATATATGGATGAAAGTTGCGAGCAACTACATTATGGTTTAGTTGTGAGAGGGAGAGTAACTATGGTTTAACTTCATATTATTCTAATGATAGAAAATAACGATATTATTAGTATTGTAATGTCCAAAGTAACCTCCAAGTCAACTTCTATGTAGGAGAGTTATTTTGCATCAATACATCATTTGAGATCATATAGAAAACCACAAAGGAATAAATCTCCTACAAAGAAAAGGAATTGGTTATTGTATTCAAACCCTCGTCATTGATACACATATGGAAGTAGCATATAGGGCACAAGTTGTTCAACATCAACCACAACATGCTTCTTTCTGATAGCGTAAACCCATACACGTTGCAAGTGGTGGTTTATACTATTAAAAGAAACAACCCATAATAAGCAAGGGTATTCACCTCAAGCTCCATGTCACACTACATTGTTGGTGAGGAGAACCTACAATTGCTTCAATACATATATATATTGAGAGGATGGCAAGATTACAATGCTTGTGGGCATGCAATAAACAAAGAGACCATAGACAAGGGGTCGAAGAGAAACAAGCCCACAAAGGATTTATGGATAGGAAAAATAAGCACGATAGGAGAAATAATGAAAAATGATGAGCCCAGAAATGGTTGCGAGGTTTTCTGCCCAGTCCGGATTATTTCTTATCCATAGGTTCGGGGGACGGGATCACCACATCTCCATCTCTCCGTACATCCTACGGGAATCATCATGGCACTGGGGAGTCCCCCTCCCATCCATTAAGGTGATGGGTCGGGTGTGAAGCATGAATACTGATTGGACCCTAGTTAGGGGTAGGGAGCCAGCCCCAGGCCCATCTGTAATCCTGGAGTGACGAAGTGGAAATCTCGGCCTGTAATGGATTTATTTTCTAGCACCAACTGCATAGCTGTTAAATTCTGAAGATGTTCTATGCTAGATGAAAATATACTTTGAACTTCTAGGGCACAATGAAAGTAAGATGCAGATAGAACATACGAATAGATCGATGGAAGACAAGCCAAAAATAGAGATAAATAATGGTGGTGTTATGGCGGTCAGCAGGATGCTTCAACTAGCGAAATCTTCATAAGGTCAGCCTCCCACATGTGTTACACAACCCCAAGACTTTCTATCAATAACTCCACCAAGACGCTGCACCAAGAAGCCCTAAACGCAGAACCAAGAACGTTGCTTCATCACCATACAAGAGAGAAGAAAATGCCTCCACAAAAATGTGTGTAAAATGAACTCCAAGTCTCTCCAATATATAGGCATCTTTGGGGGTGTGTGACACATCTCTAATGCATGTGGGATAAATCAGGCCGACCTTGCACATGTGGAATAAATTCAAAATACATGTTATGCTCATCCGATCAAGATGATATTTAGCTCCGAAAGAGGAATCCAATAAAAATATTGGCATCGTCATCTCGAGCATAACAACATGGAGTTTGGACCAATTTTTTGAAAATTGCGACGGATTAAATCGGCGAGGGGAAAAAATCGGAAAAAAATCGTAAAAATCGAGAAAAAATCGGTAAAAATCGGGAACAAATCGGCACATACAAAAATATTCTTTTTTTTTCAATTTTTTTAATATCTAAAGCACCCACAACATAAAATAAATGCATTGACACATAAATATGAAAAAAAACTAATATATAAGATGTGTAATATCATGTCTAGTGCTACATCACACATAATAGTGAATCATGTCCTAAATACTAAGTCCTGAGTCTCAACTCAACCTCAAAATATCAACAAAAAATATGATAATGTATCTCATATCATGAGTCATAATGTTATATACAAAGGAATGCACCAAATAACCTATACTACTGATTTCCTCTGCCCCTCTTGCGAGAAAATGTAACAGCTTTCCCTCTAGACGAAGAAGTTGGCGGGGCTGGCAATGGACTCTGTTGTGCTCCAGATCCTGAAGCACCAGGAGCTAAAGGAGGCAGACCACGTCCTCTACTGGTAGCAGGGGTAGGTGGTGTCACCTCCTCCTCCTGTTGTTGTTGCTCCTCCTCCTCCTCCTCATGAAACTCATCATTGATTCATCGCTACCAGAAATGGGATCATCAAAAAGAGATACATAAACATCATCTAGCTCAAAGTCTTCAGACTTGGATTGCTCAACCTTATAACATGATAGAAATTGAAAAATTTTAACATGCCTAACCAATGATTTTGGTTTGAGTGAAGGGTTCATCTCCTCAACCTTAAAATGCGGTAGAAAAAGATTAACATGCCTAACCAGTTGTTTTCCTTTGAGTGAAGGGTACATTCTTGTTAAGGCCACAGTAGGGGAGTTCAAAAATCAATACCACCAACATCAACAAAGTTCAACAATCAATGCCACCAACATCAAGGTTCTTAAAGGACTTCATACTCTTGATCAAATGCCAATCTCATACCCTTACACATAATAGAATCAAATGGAAACAATGCAAATCCCCAAACCATGAAACCCTGAAAACCATTACGTCTGCTGAATTTTGAGTGAAATCTAAAATTCTAGTTTCTCCATATGAAATCCAATGAGGTTGAAACCACTCTTAAACATCCCGAGTCATTTCATGGTAATGTTAAAAATTTAAGTAAAAGGATGAAAATGAAAAATAAAGGAAATATCACTTTTACTTTAAGAATTTAACATTACCATTAACTGCCAACAAGGTGTGTCAGGAAAATGAGAGGGCTGCAAAAATGACAAAAAAAAAATCGATTTTTGAACTTATAGGGTTGATGTTTGATGGGCCCATGATTTTTACCAAAAAATTCGCGATTTTTTGGCGATTTTTTCAAATCCAAAAAATCGCCCAAAAAATCGCCGATAATATCGTTTTCTTCAAGAAATCGCGATTTTTTCAATCTATTGCGATTTAATCGCGATTTTCAAAACCATGATTTGGACCTAGTTGCCCAAAATTAACACTCCCTCTCAACTAGGGAGAACTCCATCCACCAGTGCCATCCAAACATCGTGCGTCATCCCACCGTAACTTGCTTCACTGTCTTCTTTATTTCAAACAAAAGGTGAGTCACAAAGACATCACTCCTGGCTAACCCCAAGTCAACTCAAAGGTCTGAAGCTCTTATAGGACTCAAAGGAGTCACATACCAACCCGAAGTTGGTTTAACTGACCCAAAGTCAGTTGGAGGTCCGAAACATCACTAGACTTGATTCCGAATCAAGTGTTGGACACGTGCCATCCTAGACATAGAGAGTATGGCAATCTCTGATGCATCCATCGATCTTGCTATGGTCTTTATTCACATTTCCCACTTCATTGGCCAAATGAGAGGTACTTCCCATGAGTCTGAAACTCCATGGGTAGGATGCATATGGGGCACTGATTAGACAGAGGTAAACCAACTCAATATCATCAATCGTCAAAAACCAAAGATGTACCTCCAGAACAATGTGTATTAGATATGAAGAATGTGCATGTATTTATACATGGAGGAGAGGCTATTGGGATTCATCTCCCAATGACTCTTGGCCTTCCTTATTTCCTAATATTATTTAATATACAATATTAAATATCCTCACCCAACCCTTAGGATTAGGTGTCAACATTCCCCCTTTAATCCGAAGGGATGTTGGTGAGCCCAAGCATCGATATGAACTTTTCAAACTTTTCTCTTCCAAGTGCTTTGGTGAAGATATCAGCAGTTTGCTCATTTGTGGAACAATGATGTAGATGGATGGTTTTGGCCTGAACATGATGTCGAATTAGATGGTACTTTGTATTGATGTGCTTTGTTCAATCATGGAACTTTGGGTTCTTGGCCAACTTTATTGCAGAAGTGTTGTCGATCATGAGTGGAGTGGAATACATTTGTTTCATCTGCAAATCTTCTAGGATTTTCCAGAGCCACACAATTTCCTTTGTTGCTTCAGCTGCTGCCACATATTCTGCCTCGGTCGTGGAATCTGCTGGAACTGACTGTTTGTGTGATCTCCATGAGACAGCTCCTGATCCAAGACTCATGGTGTAACCTGTAGTAGACACCCCTATTTCTTTGTCCCCATCAAAGTCTGAATCAGAGTATCCGATCAAGCTGAAGTCGCCTACCTGTGTATATTTGAGTCCAAAGTCTTGAGTCCCCTTCAAGTACCTTAACACTCTTTTTGTAGCAGACCAATGTCCTTCACAAGGTTTTTGCATAAACCTTGAGAGGATTCCAACAGCAAATGAAATGTCAGGTCTGGTGGTGGTCAGGTAGATAAGACTTCCTATAAGCTGTCTATACTTAGTTGCATCCTCGAATACCTTCCCTTCAATGGATGTAAGCTTCAAGTTTTGTTCCATTGGAGTGGTTAAGGGATTGCATTCATCCATGCCAAACTTGTTCAAAAGATCTCTAATGTACTTCTTTTGAGAAAGAAATATAAATTTAGGATGTTGAATTACTTCAATACCCAGATAGTAATGAACATGACCCAAATTAGTCATTTCAAAACCTTTCTTCAATTCTTTCTTCATGGATGCAATATAGCTCTCATTGTTCCCTGTTATCAAAAGATCATCTACATATACCACAAGATATACACCTGTTTTTCCAACTTTCTTAACAAACAAAGTTGCATCATCAAGATCAAAATGTTTGAAGTCAAGTTTCAGAAGATGCTCGGTTAATTTCTCATACCAGGCTCGTGGTGCTTGCTTGAGGCCATACAAAGATTTTATAAGCTTGCAAACTTTGTGTTCTTGGCCCTTTACAACAAATCCTTCTGGTTGGGACATAAAAACTTTCTCCTTTAGATCTCCATTCAAAAAGGCGGTTTTTACATCCATCTGATGGACTTTCCATCCATTCTGAGCTGCTAGGGCAAAGAGAGTCCGGATGGTGGTCCATTTTGCTGTGGGAGCAAAAGTTTCTTCATAATCGATTCTTTCTTTTTGTGCAAAACCTTTTGCCACAAGCCTGGCCTTGTGCTTGTCAAGTGAGCCATCTGCTTTATACTTGTTCTTGTAGACCCACTTACAGCCAATTGGTTTTGTTCCCAAAGGCAGATCAACCAGCTTCCAAGTGCCATTCTTTATCAAGGCATCATACTCCTTTTGCATCGCTTCCTTCCATTCATCATGAGAAGCGGCTTCTTTGAAGGAAGTTGGTTCATGATCTGTAGACAAACTCAATTCACAGTTATAAGCAATATCCATATCAACAGGAGAATCAAAATTATCTACATCACCTTCATTTTGTTTAGTGGAACTTCTTGTTCTTGTTTTTCCAACCTCATTAGGATGAACATTCTCTAGTGTCTTTGTCAGCCATTTGGGAGGACCTTTCTGAGATGGCCCAGGCTGCTCATTTGACTGAGTTGGGATTGAGTCAAGATTCAATCTCTCAATTCTGTCAATCACATCATTCAATGTGTCATCCGTGGTTGTTTCTTCATGTGGGGGAGAGAGTGCTTCAGGAAATGATTCCACAGTTTGATTCAATATAGGAATCCCCCCTTCAAGATGTGGAATCTGATTATCAAATTCTTGGAAATACTTTGCATGTGTGAATCTATCCAGGCGATCAAGTTGTCGCTCAACAACTTTGTCACTCTTGGAAGATTCAAGGAATATGACATCTCTTGCTATTACAAACTTCTTATTGGCTTCATCATAGAGACGATATCCTTTGGAGGTATTGGAGTACCCCAAGAAGATACATTTTCGACTTCTAGCACCAAGTTTATTCCTTTATCCCTTGGGTATCAAGGCATAACAGGTGGACCCAAAGACCCTGAAATGATTTACCGAAGGAATGTGGCCATGCCACATTTCAAGAGGATTTTTGTTTCTAATTGAACTTGAAGGACACCTATTCTTTATGTAAACAGCACATAGAACTGCATCAGCCCAAAACATCAATTTTACATTCTTGAAAAATAACATGGAGCAAACCATATTTAAAATAGTTCTGTTCATTCTTTCAGCTACACCATTCTGTTGGGGATTATATGGCACAGTTGTTTGATGTTTGATCCCATGTTGACGAAGATAATTTTCAAATTCGTCACATGTATGTAAATAGCACATAGAACTGCATCAGCCCAAAACATCAATTTTACATTCTTGAAAAATAACATGGAGCGAACCATATTTAAAATAGTTTTGTTCATTCTTTCAGCTACACCGTTCTGTTGGGGATTATATGGCACAATTGTTTGATGTTTGATTCCATGTTGACGAAGATAATTTTCAAATTTGTTTGAAGTGTATTCTTTTCCATTATTAGTACGTAGAGAGCCAATATGTGTTTGTGCATCATTTTCAATCCATGCATGAAAATTCTTGAATGTTTGAAAAGCATTAGACTTATTCTTCAATAAGTAAATCCAACACATTCTGGTGTAGTCATCAATAAATGTCATCATGTATTTATTTCCATTTGCAGAAGCAATAGGCATAGGGCCACATAAATCTGAATGAACAAGCTCAAGTTTTCTATGTGCTCTAGAGTGTGAATCATGAAATGGCTATTTGCTATGCTTTCCTAGAATACAAGCATCACATTCCTTAGGTTTCCTAGGAATTGTAGGCAGTCCATTAACACCATTTTTCTTCAACAAACGAAGGCTTTCATAGTTTAAGTGTCCAAATCTAGCATGCCATAAAAGACTTGATGGGAATGTACCTTCATCATGATGTGAACCGAATGCAAAGTTTTGAGCATGAGCAGATGAACCTTTCAGCTTCAAGAGTCTCCCTTCTTCTATTCCCTCCATGACAAGTGAGTGATCTGATGCTTTTCTGACCTCTGCCTTGCCATCAAACAAGTGAATGGAGTGTCCTTGCCGGCGGATTTGGACCAGGGATAGCAAGTTTCTCCTGAACTCAAGGAGGTATAAAACCTCATGTAGAATATGATCTGGAAGACCAGGCAACTTAAGCCTGACTGTGCCAAGCCCTGATGGCTTGAGTTTGGATTTATCTGCGAAATATACTGCTCCATCAACTTTGTCAGTAAATTCTTCAAAAAATCTTTTCTAAATGTCATGTGACATGTTGCTCCTGAATCTAGCAACCAATCATCTCTCCATGAAGTAAATGAAACATCAAATAAGTCTTCAGTTACTCCATTGTTACAATGTGCTAGAACATAATGAGCGGATTTAGGTGCTTTACCTTTGTCTTTGTCATTAGTTTTACCTTTGTCTTGATTAAGCCAAGTGGCCGGTGCTCCTAAGGGTGAACTAGAACGCATTTGTTTATTGTTTTTTAGGGGATAATGAAAGAGAAGCAGGATCTTTTCCTGTTTTCCTATGGGAATGCTCGTGGCCGAATAACCGTTTCAAATTACCGTTACTGATGCTAGGAATGAATGACCATGTCCAAATGATGATATCAAAATAGGTAGGTTTTGATATTCGTAGAAGGTGGTTGTCAAGTTTTCTAGACCATTGAAGTAAGAGTACAAAATATGGGATAGTATACACCATTACCTCCCATTGCACAAATATTTACATAGACTTCTTGGTGAAGATTGCCTTTTTATTATGGGCATAATTCCATTCTTGTAGTGCTAGAGTTACCTTTTAAGATTAAGCGACATTTCCATTGAAAAAACAGAGTAATGCTAGTCGAGTCTAATGGCTGTTCAAGGAGTTGGCAATATTGCATGCATGCAACTACCCATCCTCAATCTGACAGTTAGGAGTTCAAGTCCTCTTGAGGCATTGTTGCCACAAAATCTAGCAGGTCTTCTGATGGGATTCACAAGACAATGGCTAGACATTGTAACAACGAGGAGATGTTGCCATTGTCACCTCAACATTTCTCCTCTTGCTCTTTAGTGGAATTTCACCACAAGGGAGGCTTCCTAGTATTCGCCTATAAAGTTACTTTAAGTATAGGGCTCGAGGTGATGAAAATAGACTAGGTGAATGTAGAAATTTCTGAATCTTAACACTTATGCAAAAATTATTACTGTTAATCCGGTTAAGCTCATCCTACTTGGATAAGTTATTAACTAAATAAATTCAAGTTAACATCGAAGCAAAACACATAACAGATCTCTACCAATTCAGATTTAGAATAAGCACATGCACACATTGACAAAGTGACACAATTATTTCTGGACAAATTGTCCCCGGAAAAACCCAATTTGGGAAAACTAGTCTCTGGCTGCTGGAGGGTTCTATTATTAAGAATATTTATGAATACACAACTCTGGGTTCCAGATCTGGAAAACCTGACAGAGAAAACTCTAGATTTGCAGCTCATTGGCTGATCTAGGGCCACAATAATGACTGATCCACACCCTCAAACGGGATTTACAGAACTCAGCCAGATCTAGGCCTAGAAACCCCAGCGCTGCCCCTGAAAGGCTCTGTGTCAGCCTCTGAAGCCCCTGAAAGCTTTTGCATTAACTTTGGATGGCCTCTAAACCCTCAACGGTGCTCTTGGAAGGGACTGCGTTACCCCAGAATGGGTGACGCAGTCACTGCGCTGCTCCCAAGGGTCTTTGCACAACCCCTGAAGGGTTTCCTGAAAATGACGTTGTCCTCGTTGTTGCTGTTGCTGTCACCTTCCGCTGCGCTGTCCTTGAGCTGATCTCTTCTCTGCCTCTTTGTGTATTCTAGACCCTGGGATTAGATCATCCCCTTGGTCTAAATTCCCCTCTCTGTAGCTGAAGCACTTCTGAGTATTTTTAGCCAACCTTGCCGTAGAATCTCAACTTAGCTTCAGTGCTCTGCCTTTGTGTGTCTTTACAAATGACCCTAAGCCTTTCCTTTATACTTTTTTCGTTGAGAAATCAATCGCCATGATCAAATCTTGAATCAATGGCTAAGATTAAAAGAAAGTTTTGATTCGTGTGACTTAAGACAATTTCATCACATGTTTAATTAAATTCATTTTAATTATTTTATTTTCCTAAGTTTTAACTTACGAAATACATTAAAATAATTAATTAATTAAATATCTCCTAAACCAGACGAAATTTCCCAAATCCATTTTTGGGTCTTGTAGATTAGGTGAACTCTAGCCCCTCCACAAAGTTTGGGAGCTAGAGCACAACTGATGCTATCCCAAATACACAAAATCTCAACACTCCCTCTTAGCATCAAGGGTGTGCTCTAGCAATACATCACACTATGCATTACATGACTTTGAGTACTGGTTCTGTGCTGCTGAAGCTTGGCCTTCTGCCAATCAACTCTGCATTGCTGCTGCCATTCTGTACTGCTGCGCAAGACTCTGCCATTGCCACTGCAACCACTGTACTACAACTCCCTCTCAATATGATGCATCTGTGCTGCTCATAGCATTGCCACTGCTGATCTGCTGCACTGCAACTTCAGTTGTTGAGAGAAACAACTGAATCTCCTGCCCATTCTTTGACAAACAAGTCTGTTGGGCTGCATCCTCATCATTGAAGCTCCATAGGCTATAGATCTGTGCTGGCATCTAAAGAACGATGCACAGCTACAACTTTGCCTACATAATCAGGCTCCCTCTGCACTATTGAAGTCACATCAGCTACTTGTGTTGAAATCTATCATGCTGCTGCTGCACTTCACTGTCCCTCTGAAGCCTTCTGCATTGTTGCAGCTCTGCAATGCGTAAGCAGCACTGCACTGCGTTGCTGAAGTCACATCAACCTCTGCGCTGCTACTGCTTCTACATTGTTGTTGCTTTACTCTGCATTGCTCCTCCCAGCCTTCAAATCTGCCTCTGCTTTTGCCTCATCTGTGATCTATGCACCCACTGCTCTTCTTGTCCCGCTACTGTCTTAAGGCTGCCGTAGCTCGCTTGTTGATCTAAGAGATGAGCTGCTCAAGGATCCCGCATGTCTTTTATGTAGCTCCTATACATGTCCATGTCACCCCACCTCTAAGGTCATGAGCACTCATGGCTACATCATCTCCTGACCCATCATCTGCCACAACTGCCTTGGAAGAAGATGCTTCCTTGTCCTTGTTCTTTTCTGGACAATGGCTGGCAAATTGTCCCATTTCGCAACAATGGAAGCACTTGATCTTTGAAAGATCCTTCTTCTTCTGCGGCTGCTTCTTCGATGCCAAGGCTGCATCGTCCTCCTCTTCCTTCTTTACTTTGCTCAACCCAGGGCTGTGCTGCTTCTTGGTGAATTTGCGTAGTTCTTCTTGCCGCAGGATTGACCACAAGCTATCCCAATCTGGGAGGTCTACTCTGCCCAAGATACTTTGGACAAAAGTTTCCCACTCATTTGTGACTGCATTGAGGGCAATCTTGACTATCACTGCATCATCTACGGTTGCACCTGTTGTAGTCAGCTGATCCCTGATTGACTGCAATCTGAAGAGGAAATGCTCGATGTCTTCTCCCTTGGTCATCATGAATGACCTCATTTGGGCCTCCAACAACATCTTTCTTTGGACTGATTTTCCCTCATACAGGGAAGTCAAGGCCTTCCACATTTCGTTAGATGTCCTCTTCTCAGCTATGTGTGGTGCAGTATGGTCCTTGATACTGTCCATTATCAGCTGCTTGTCATGCCCGGAAACTTCCCTATGGTTCCGTAGGAGATCTGCATCTGTCGGTGTGGCCAGACTCTGCTCTGCATGGTCTCTTAGAACGGATGCCTCAAGGACAATCAGGATCCTTGCTTTCCACACCGAAAAGTTTGAGAGGCCCTCTAGCCTATCCTGATCACGCAGTCCATGAGGAGCCATCTGCTCAAAATGTCTCAGAGCTCCTCCTCTCTATCCTAGAGATCTGGATCTAGGGTCCTTTACGAACTGGGCACCCTCTGCTCCCTCTGACACTTGATTTCCCTCCTTGGAAATCTACCAAATCAACTATGATTCAGCGTTTTCTTTGATCCTCTGATCAAACTGCAAGTTTCCTTTGGTGAGAAACTCTCTGAGAAGCTGATCTCTTCCCAATCTTTGTCACTTGTGCTAAGGCTAAAAATCTGAAACCTTCAGAAATTTAACCCCACCAGCTCTTCTGAATTTTTGTAACTTTTTTTGCAGACTTTTCGCGATCTGACAGATTCAGATCTGAATCACATTGGCTGGCTTCGGACCTAACCAACGTTGTTTTTGAGATGCGTCTGCGCAGTAATTGCGTGGGCTTGCTAGGACACAGTGCTGGACAATGTCACCCTTCCCTCTGCGTGAATCTGCTCCTGAAAACTGCGCCGTCCCTTCAGATCTGCTTCTCTGCTGCTTTTCTAACTGCTTTCTGCAGCTAGATCTTTCAGAGTCTTTAGCTGGTGATCCTTCTAGATCTAAAATTGCTCTTATACCATGTAGAAATTTCTGAATCTTAACACTTATGCAGAAATTATTACTGTTAATCCGGTTAAGCTCCTCCTACTTAGATAAGTTATTAACTGAATAAATTCAAGTTAACATCGAAGCAAGACACATAAAAGATCTCTACCAATTTAGATCTATAATAAGCACATGCACACATTGACAAAGTGACACAGTTATTTTCGGACAAACTGTCCCCGGAAAAACCCAATGTGGGAAAATCGGTCTCTGGCTGCTGGAGGGTTCTATTATTAAGAATATTTCTGAATACACAACCCTGGGTTCTAGATCTGCAAAACCCAACAGAGAAAACTCTAGATCTGTAGCTCACTGGCTGATCTAGGGCCACAATAATGATTGATCCACACCCTCAAACGGGATTTACAGAACTAAGCCAGATCTAGGCCTAGAAACTCCAGTGCTGCCCCCGAAAGGCTCTGTGTTAGCCTCTGAAGCCCCTGAAAGCTTTTGCGTCAGCCTTGGATGGCCTCTAAACCCTCAGCGCTGCTCCTGGAAGGGACTTTGTTACCCTAGAATGGGTGACGTAGTCATTGCGTTGCCCCTAGGGGTCTCTGTGGAACCCCTGAAGGGTTTCCTGAAAATGACGTTGTCCTTGCTGCTGTTGCTGCCACCTTCCTCTGCGTTGTCCTTGAGCTGATCTCTTCTCTGCCTCTTTGTGTATTCTAGACCTTGGGATCATATCATCCCCTTGGTCTAAATTCCTCCCTCTGCAGCTGAAGCACTTCTGAGTATTTTTAGCCAACCTTGCCCTAGAATCTCAACTTAGCTTCAGTGCTCTGCCTCTGTGTGTCTTTACAAATGACCCCAAACCTTTCTTTTATACTTTTCTCGTTGAGAAATCAACGACCATGATCAAATTTGAATCAATGGCTACGATTAAAAGAAAGCTTGATCCATGTGACTTAAGACAATTTCGTCACATTTTTAATTAAATTTATTTTAATTATTTTATTTTCCTAAGTTTTAACTTACGAAATACATTAAAATAATTAATTAATTTAATATCTCCTAAACCAGATGAAATTTCCCAAATCCATTTTTTGGTCTTGTAGATCAGGTGAACCCTAGTCCCTCCACAAAGTTGGGAGCTAGAGCTCAACTGATGCTACCCAAAATACACAAAATCTCAACAATGTAGGTACTCTAGGTTGGACAAGGCTCAATTCTCTTTGAAGGAGGAGCAGTGTATCATACACCTAGGGTAGACAATAACCCTTATAAACTATGGTTTCTTGATGTGCAATAATATTGAATACCTAGACATATACAAGTCAAGAAAATGGTTTGCTAGAAAGTTGGATCAACAAAGCAATAAAACAAACCCTAATAATAGGATCCAAGTTGAAGCTAGTTAGGGTTAGGGTTTGTAAGGCACAAAATTGAGTAGGAGAGGATGATGTCAACCATATTAAGGGAAGGCTCACCACCACATAGCCTATATTTTGTGTTTGAATGGAGTAGGGAGATAAATGTTGCATTTTCATTCCACCAACATACATACAAATGCCGTAGGAATAGCCCTAGCGTCTTGCCTTAAGGAGCCTAGAAAAATATAAAAGAAGAAAATATTCTAATTTTGGAGGTTTTTGATGAACACAAAATTTGGCAAGTGCCTAATCATACTTGGTTGATGGAGTCCTAGGGTAAATTAAGATATAAATGACATGATTGGAGTAAGGGGGGAAATTGAGTTTTCTACTCCGTAAAGCCCTAACTATTTTATTTTTTATTTTTTATTTTTAAGTGAGGGGAGAAATTAAATAAGAGTTGTACCCTTAGAGTTCTCCTATGGATTTAAAGGAAGAAGTTTTTAACATGCATAAAATCAACCAAGATTTCCCACAAATAATATGCTTTTAGTCATGGATCGTAGAAAAACCCATCATAAATTCATTTACATGCAAAACAATAAAAATAAGCAATTAACTTACAATTTCTTCCATGAAAAGACCTTCTTTCAATCCCAAAAGGACATCTCCCATGCAAAAGCAGAGCTCCAATAGCAAATACTCCATAGAAGTCACATCTCCATAAGTAGTGAATAAGACAAAGGCTAAGTCACATCCTAGAAGAGGGGCTGAAATCTCTAGTGTGATGATGAATAACAAGAGTGAAGGGATACTCTATTTATATGAGGTCCATCCCTTCATTAGCCTATAAGCCCCTAAACAAGTTTAATTTTGAGTGTTTGTCAAGACAAGGGGTTACAAGCTAACCCAATTGCTGAAAACAACGAAATAATGCCATAAAACCCTGCACATGTGGGTCGATATCCTCCACAAGCATGATGTCATGCCCATTTTGGGTCATAAACACTGTGAAAGTGCATGAATGGGCTAGTGGGGTGTCCCATCATCGTAATCAAATCTAATATTTGGGGGGAAGCTCTCAAGAAGTGCCTCAAAATGCCTCAAAGTGTCAAAACCATGCTCTGGGTGCCTTACGCCACTCTCTCAAGGGCTAGATGGATGACATGGCATCATCTCTCTTTAGTGTTGGGGCTACAAGTGCAAGCCCTCCCTTGTCATCTTGGGGATGACCATCATCATTTGGATTCCAAATCAAGGCTAACCTGGGGGCATGTTGCGTTTGCTGGTTACAACATCCAAAATATCTAACACCAAGCAAGTGCAGTTTAGCGTTTCGACATCTAGGGTTGCTATGAGGTGTTAATCATTTGTTAGAGTCATCAAAGTGCCTAACACTCTGCTTTGGAGGGGCAACGCTGCATCTGCAAGGTCTTCACTGCGCCTCGAATGTGTAAAAGTGCCTGGGCATGATGTGTAGTGGAGACGTATAATGTGTGAAGGACCACCTGGCAAAACCAAAACAAAATCAAGTGAAAGTCACCAATCATTGGGCACAATGATCATGGATACATCGCAGGGGAACATACTTAATTGTTAAGGGCATAATAACACTTCAAACTGAGATCACCTTCAAATATATAACTAGACCAAGTCCTATAATAATGTTCCCTACCTGTGTTTGGCATGGCTAGATGGTCAACCCTATTAGGTGTTTTCAACCCCTAAGGGGAGGTAACATGTCCTAGGTCAACCCTTCAATCTTTAGATGCTTGTGGTAATAATGACAATGAATGGGAAAGACATCAAGGCAAGGTGCCATGGTCATGGGGCCAACTGATGGAGGTTCATCATCCAGAGTATATAGATGTAAGGAAGAAGCAATCGTGGAGGCATGAGTTACCCCTTTCCTTGGCCTGCTTTTTCCACCCCTTTGGTGCTCCTTTTACTTCTTTTTAGTAATAATTTTGTAATGCGCATAACTTAGGTGTCCAAGCTTGCTTTTAATGATTTCACTTTTATTTACCCCTTATGTGAGGGAGCATCAAGTGCTCAGGAATTGGGTGAAGGCTAATAAGGGGGCTAGAGCTTATGCTAGGCTTTTTCCAATACGCAAATTAATTTCCTGACCATCTTCATTTTAACTTTCTTTTATTTTCATTGTGGCCATTTTTTGCATTTTCCTTTCTTTTAGTTGCATCGACCTCTAGGGCAATGTTTCTACCATCTGGTCCAAAGTCAAGGATGAGGATATGAGGGTGCCATTCCAATCAACCAACAACAACAAACTGAAGGATGGATATGAAATCTGGGGAATGGTGGAAAGTGGTAAGTATAGAAAGTTATGCACACACTACATTAATCTAGGTCTCTGTTGTAGTGCCCCTCCTATAACCCTAAGGCCTCAGAGAAGGTCCCATTGAACTAGGGTAAAAAAGTAACTTCCCTGATACGGTGAGAGAATAGGTTTATGGTCAAGATCGATCAATCGTCTAGATCACCCCTTATTCCATGTTAGATAGCCCAAAACATTAAGTAAAAGCACATGATTGCAAAATGGATAAAGTACCTGCCGAATGATGACCCACCTTCTTTCAAGAGGAATAGCGGATGGGGAGAGGTGTCAGATTGGTGCAAATGGTGGAGGAATATGGAATATCATCATGTACTGAGCCAATGCAGTGTGCAGTGTTGCTGGTTAGCTGTCCAATGAATATCTTTTTTTTCTCCTATGGAATTACCCACTTTTCAGTTGTTAACAGGCATCATTGGACATTCTACATCTTACTGGGATGCAGTTTTGGTCTTTCATCTCCAACATGTGTACTTTTATTGGAATGGCATGGTTCCAGACTATTTTTGACTATAGGAAAACATGGCATTGTTTATATTCACTGCTAGATATATTTGCTTCTAGAATCAAGAATATTGCTAACTTACAAATAATTTTTATGTAATTTTACTAGTTAAATTGCATTGTAAACAAGTGCATTTTCTGTAGAAGTCCACACCTTCATTAAGTTGGCCACATGGAGGATCACATTTTTTTATTTTCAACCTTGTGAGCATTGTGGAAAGATTGTCTCCTTCTCCCCTTGTATTTGACAGGAGAGAATGATATAATTGATTGACAACGAGGCTTCAGTTTTGAATCCCTATCATTCGTACTCATGAATGAGTCAGAACCACATCCAGAACCAGAGCCTCGAGCCTGATCTAGAGTTAGAGTTGTAGCCAAAGTAAAAGCCATGAACGTGATTCATTTTTGGTCATCTTCAAACTGACATTAGTTTGCAGTCATCTTCAAATTGCCATTTGCGAGCACTTCCAGTTAGCAAAAGACATCAACTTCCAGCTAAATTAGGAAATGTTTTGGGAATTGTTGAGCCTTAGAGCCGAGTTCCAGAGTTGGTGATCAACCTTAAACCACCATTTAGTAGAAGACTTAGGCTTTTGCTAGCCATTGGGTTTGTGGTCATCCCAAAACCACCACATTTAGAGAGCACATTTGGCCATTGGCATCTGTGCTCATCTGTCTACTTTGGCTCACATACACCCCTTCACATTAAAGGAGGGGGGGATAATAGACACCGATTCTGTCAGGGTTATGGTGGGGAATGTGAACCATCACCAGAGGCGAAGAGACCTTGGAAGATGAATCCAATCACAATGGTCAGAAACAATGTATTAAATGTTGTATCATATAAATAAATGCAATCCACACTTATCTTTCTTTCACTTTGGTGCATGTTCAACATTGAGGAAAAATTTACTATTAAAGTTCCGTGACCTATGGGTAAAATTGGTATTACCCTATTTGATTGTGCTATATCTGTGACTAATTACTAATTTCCAAACAAAATTTCTACCACCAAGCATAAATGTGGAAGTTTGGGTTGTTACTAGATTTAGAAAAGGTCGACCTGGCTTTGTGCATCCTTGTATGTATAAATGATATTTACAAGAAGGAAGATGAATTTTTATGAGAAAAGTAGGCTAGCTGAAATGGAGTATATTCCAAGGCAAACCTAGTCAAGAAAATCAACTACCATAAAATATTTAGAGAAGAAATACCCCATAAAATATTTAGAGAAGAAATACCTCTAATAACGTAGGCTAGCTGAAATGAAGAAATACTTCTAAATTCTAATATCATAGCTGAAATGATGTATATTCCAAATCAAACCTGGTCAAGGAAAATCAACTAGCATAAAATATTTGAAGAAGAAATACTTTTAATGAATTTTTTAAATGGATTATTCTTGTTTCGTGAATCGTGATTTATGGTGTTGTCTTGCTTCAGTGTCTAGCGTCACTAGCTTTTCAAAGAGAAGTGGCACTATCAGTGTGGATTTATCAAATCCATTAACTTGGTGAAATTTTGAGTCTGGGAGAGATCTGATCTAAACATTTATGCTAATTTTATGATGCTGGTGTTTATCAGTCAAGTTACACATGGATTTGTTTGGAATCTAATCTCATTACATCTGCATAGGTGGAAAATTTCATGCATCAGCATATTTTGAAATTGTGGATGTCATAGATGTCCTACTTTGTCTTTCTTTCATATCTCGAGAGATAAAAAGGAAGTTAGGAGCTGTGCTGAAAATGAATCAAAATGCAGCAGTTATAGGTTACCCAGAAAATATTTTGGCAAACTTGTTGATGTTGTCCATGATTTGGAAGTAGTCGTAGGTCAAAGTGTTTGACCTGCTAGCCAGGGTGATTATGAGTTAGTGATGCAAGCTCACTGGCAATCTGTATCACCTCGGCTTGACTGTTGAATCAAGTTCTACATACTGGTAACAATGTTCTCCTATTCTAGGGTCACGACTGATAGTGGCTTGAGGGAATGCTTGAATCAAGAGGGTTCTTATGGGGGGTTAATATTGAGAATCGATTTGTATCAGTTCTGGAAATTTTAATGCCAGACATGTTCCACTGTACTACCTTCATCTTATGTATAAATATCAATCACATAATGTTTTCATCAAAGAGAACATACATCTTGAAACATAAACAATAGAGTGCTTGGGCATTGGCCTTTACTGTCAAGTCCTGATAGCATAGGTAGAAAAATTCATGCATTAGCAGATTTTGAAATTGTGGATGTCCTAGATGTTGTACTTTGTCTTTGTTTCAGATCCGAGGAAATAAGGAGGAAGTTAGGAAAAAAGTTGTGCTGAAAATAAGCCAAAATGCAGTAGTTAGAGGTTATGCAGCAAGTATTTTGTCCAACTCGTTGACCTGGTCCATGCATTGTGAGTAGTTGTAGGTCAAGTGTTTGACCTGCTAGCCAGGTCAAATGTGAGTTGGTGAGTCAAGCTTGCTGGCAATTTGAATCACCCCAGTTTGGCTGCTGAATCAAGTTTTGCCTACTGGTAACACTGTTGTACTATTCTGTGGCCATTATTGTCTGGGGTTTGAGGGAACATTTGAATGAATAGGGTTCTTGTGGAGGGTTAATCTTGAGAGTGGATTTGTATCAGTTCTGCAAATTTTAATACCAGATATGTTCCACTGTGCTACCTCCATTTTATGTATAATTTCAATCACATAATGTTTTTCATAAAAGAGAACAAACAATCTATAGCACAAACAATAGAATGCTTGGGCATTGTCCTTTACTGTCAAGTCCTGAGTTTACTTTAGAACTTTTGACTTTTAGCTGCTGCCTATTTCAGGTAGCACACAACTAGCTAGAAAAGTGTAAAAAATATCCAGATAAATTGTCTCAGCATTGTAAATCAATGCAGAAGAAATTGGATGTGGTTAATGAAAATCATTAATATTTTCTTTTCAGTTATCAAGGAATAAAATATCAGAGGAAGCTTGCTATGGTGGTGGAGTTATCTTGGAAATTGTGAGCCACTTTCTAGTCTATACGGGTGCTGCCCATGGGCTTTTGCTGACCGAATCATAATATGTAATATGTTATAACTGTTAACTAATTTTTTTTCAAGTGTTTCCTTTTTCTTTCAGAATGCTTAAAACTACACCTTATTTTGATTTATAGGATCTAAGATTATTATTGTTCAATGGCAAGCTGTCAAATTATGTCTGGAAATTCCAAATTTGCTGTCTGTTGACATTTCCCATAGCGTAAGTTGGATTTTTTGGCTGTAGTTTGCCCTACTTATTCTTACAGCAATGGAATGGAAGTCAAAGGCTCGACTGAGTGATAATTTTACAAGGGGATTACTTCCAATTTCAACTTGTTCTTTCTACAAGATTGAAGCTAGTCTTCTGGAGAGCAAAAAATGCACTCTTTTTCAATGGCCTGGTGAGTGACTCCCAGTTTTATATCTTAATTGTTTCTTATTTTAATGGAAGAAAAGATGACATTTTTGCAATAAAAGTTTCTCAGTGTTTGCTGTTCAAGTTTTCCTACAATCCACAGGTGGAATCCAGATGAAATTCCCCATGAAGGTGTGATTTCTGATAACTTTTTCTTTTTTTGCTGCCTTGAGAGCCACATATATGTTATAGTGATAACAGCTGCTGGTAAAGGTAAATATGCCCAGTTTAATCTCTGCATCTATTGAATGAAGGTCAACCCACCCTTAGATTGATGGGTTCAACTTTGCTCTTATGCCTTTCAAAGATTGTAAATATTGTCTTGGTAAGCTTAGTGGTAGTGTAAAATTATATTATGCTTCCACAATTTCATTTGTGAAGGAACTCTTGATAGAACATTATAACCTGTCAGCAAATTATATTATAAGAGGAGATTACATAATGTTTTTCGAAGACAGCACTCCATCTTCTGGATCCATATCTGCATCCAGATCCAGAAAGGTTCCATGCGACATCGCTTAATATATATGCAACATTCAGGCATGCTATTCTATACTTATATGTGCTACGTTTGCTAATATTCTCTTTACTGGTTACAAACTAACAGCTCAGATACTCCATGTTGTACTCCATGTTTGTTTATTATAACTGGTGTCTATGGAAGGTGTACTTGAAGAGTTTGTTCAAACTTCAAATCTGTCCTAAACTACTGGAAGAGGTAAGCTTATATCTCCTTTTTGGTCTTTGGAGGACCACTGAGTTCAATTATCCCTCTGCCCAGAGAAATTTAGATTTTGGTCAGAATACAAACGACATAATACTTTTGGAAGGTATGCCTTATTCCCAGGGTTTTCCTAGTTCCTTCTATATTGTGCACTCTTTAATTGCTGCCCAAAGGACTCTGGGAGTCATCACTAACAATGTTGGACTGTATTCCCTTGTGTTGTTCTGAGCTTCTTCCTGCTTCATTCAATGCTATATTTAATGAAGAGAAGGCATATATTATTGTTCCCATGGTTGCACGAGCAGTTGAGAATTCATCCTTGGCTGTACCATTGCAGAGCTATGTTTGTATGTTACAATTTTAGCGTTGGCTGGCTACATTTCTTTTTCTTTTTACACCAATGAAAAATTATAAGCCTCCATTTCTATTAAAGTAGGAAAGAAAGCACACTTATAATGTGCTGTTTCATTGGCAGATCAAAAGAGGACATTTTTATTGCCTCCTATCATCTACGAAATCCCCAAAAAAGATCTTTTATTTAAGGTACATAAATATGTAGGTTTACAATGACAGGCGAAAAATCCCAACTGCCTTTAAATTGGGTCTGTACAATCTAAAAACAAAGGTATCCATAGCATCATCTCATAATCATTAGAAAGCATTTGAAAAACAAAAAATGTAAATTTTGAGCTTCTAGGGGGCCAATGAAACCTCCAACAATCTTTAGTTCATATCCAAATCAACTTCAAAGAATAAGTGGATTTGAACTATGATCTTCTTTGCAAAATTCTGCCAACTTACCACAAGACCATAGGCCATTACATTCTATATATTGGGGCAAATTTCTTTTGAAGAGGACACAACAGTGCTTTTTATGAAGGCCATAAAACCTTTTTATTTGTGAGAAAAGGTTGGGGAGAGTGTTCCAACGGTGCTATAGTCTTCTTGCAAGAGTCTTAAAGACATTTTTATTCCAAGTTGGAGATCCTTTTAATGTGAGAAGATATTTTGATGTACTTTCTTTGCATTTTTTTTAATGAATCAGATGCTCATTGGAAGCGGGCCCGGAGACGTAGTCTAAGAGGGGTGCACTCTATTGACAACTTGCTATTATTTGTCTTTCACATTGCTTTTTATTTTGCAATTTCGTCCTTTAAATTCTCATTAAACTTTATTAAATTCATTTAATTAATAAAGTTACATACAGAGAAAATTTAAGCATTTAATTTTGGATGAAGTTTTGGTATCAAAGCAGGTTTGAACAAGGATTTGCAAAGTGTTGAATACTAACCAGGTCTAGTCTCAAGTGTAGAGAAGGTTCACTTCAAGAGTTTAATCTCTAGATTTGTACAAGCAAACATTTCCATGAAAAATAATAGAATGTGAAAGGGGGGGGGGGGGGAAGCCTCACCAAGTCTGAAAGGGAATTTTGGCAAGTCTTTCTTGACATGAAAGCGATGACAGAAGAGTTACAAAGAATGGAGGAAAAATGGAGAAGGCCCAAGTCAAGTTAAAGATTTGTGCAAATTCCTCCTCCTCCTTATGCTTCTTCTCCACCTCCATCTCCATCTCAAAGGTAATCAAAGAAGACCGGTTCTGAATTATATTTGTTGAAATTAGATGTGGAATTCAATTTGCTGATGTATAATGGTGAACTTGATGTATAGAAGTAAGATAATTGGATCAAGCAAATTGAAGTCTACTGTAGGGCTTAAAGAATTGTGGATGAAGAATTAATGGATTGGAAAAATCCAAGACAAGGTAGTGGACAAAACGTGCAAGATTATACTCAAGTTCCAAAAGAGTGCATTAACACCGGTCATTCCTTTTTATATGCTCCTTTGAAGTATATTGGTGGGTTGCATGGTTATTTGAGACATACTATTCTTATGTTCAACCCAATTAGTCTTGATGAAGTTTGTGTCCAAGCTACTGAGATTGAGTCAAGTGGAAAGAATGTCCATGAAAGCTTTTCAAAGAAACCAATTTAGCCAATTGCAAGCAAGAAGAAAGGAAGGGATAATGTCAAAATAATAGTTACAATGAAAAAAGGAAGCGAGAAGCTATGACGTGATGATGCCAAGTGTTGGAAACTTTATCCAGAAGTAGAGTAAAAGTGGTTAAAAAATAAGAAGGGTAATAAGAAGAGCACTGCTACAGGCCAACATGATCTTGGATTAGATTTAGGTGATGAAACCAAGATCACGACCATGCGGATACAAGGTATATCTTTTGTTGCTAGTTCTAGCTCTAATACTCATTTTGCAAAATACAAAACTATGCATGATGAAAAGAAACAAGGTGAGCTATTTCATATGAGAGTCATTTCAAAACATAAAAGGATTGGTACACTCTTTGATATAGTGGGTCAGAAGCTAATCTTATCTTTGAAGAAATTGCTAAAACATTTGGACTTGAAACTATATGCTCATCCAAAACCACATCCTTTAGGATGGTTATGTGAAAATTGCTAAGTTATAGGTGTCTAAATAATGAAAACTTAGATTTGCAATTATGTCCAATTTCATCGATGAGGTAGAGTTAAATGTCGTACCACTTGATATTTGTGGGATTGTTTTGGGAAGTCTATATTTATATGATAGGAAAACTATCTTTAGGGAGGAGGACAAGTATCATCTTATAAAAAATGGGATTAAGTTATCGTGAGATCCCATTGAATGAAGGCCAATTTGTCTGTTGTTTCCACATGACAGATGAAAAGGCTGGTAAATGTTAGAATTTTTTTGTATTAATGATTGTGAAAGCTAACAATGATCTTAGATTTAATGCTTTAAGTTGATGTGATCCTAAACATAAAGATGAATTAGGTAAGATTGTTTCCAACTATGATGAAGTGTTTCAAGAGCCTAAAGGATTACTTCCCAAGAGAGATACATGAGATCCAATGGCAACATTATGCTCCTCTTCTTAACAATGGAGTGTATAGGTTTTCAATGTTTTCAATGAATAAATCAATAAGCAAGTCGAAGATTTGCTTGAGAAAGGAATTATCCAACTAAGTACTTCTCCATGTAGATTGCCCGTTATGGATGTATTGAAGAAATATTGTACGTGGAGAATGCATGTGGGTTTTTAGGCATTGAACAAGGTCATGGTGAAGAATCCTTGCATCAAATAATAAATTTTTGAAGTTGATATTTGAAAAATTACTTTCAACACAAAATAAGGTCTATTTGAATGGCTAGTCACGTCCTTCTTGCTTTGTAATGCTCCTACTACTTTCATGAGAGTTATGAATGATGTATTTAGGCTATTCATATGTTGAAAAATGTAACTAGCTTCGGTCTTCATAAATGTATTTGAGTCATCATGTAATGTACTTGTCAAAAGAATAAAGAAAATAATTTTTATTATTGTTACAATGAATTATTAAATCATGGGTTTCATGCTTGGGTCATCATTATATTAGTCAAAGTCCCCGTTGTGGACTCCTAGGATTAATATTGAGTCATTAGAGTCATTTTATATTTCATGAGACCCTTCTTGGGCTTTTGAATCATGTAAAAAGAATTATTTCTGAGTAAAATATGAATTATGTCACCTCCACACCAAGTCAGACTAAAGGAGATCAATTTGGCCTCAAACAGGGCTATTCGACCTCACTTGGAGCCTATATATTGGAGTAGACCGAATTCATTTGGACACACCTTCTCACTCAAGTTCGATATCACAAGAAGAGCCGGAAAAAGTGCGAAGTTAGCAAAGGAGGGTAAAAGAAGTGCGAGTTTGGCTAGGAAGGAAGAAGAAGAGAAAATCTCTCTCTCTCTCTCTATCTCTCTGTCTCTCTCGTGGACTACATTGGAAGATCAAAGTCTCTTTGTTGTTGTTGCTGCCTGTTGCTGCATAGTCGAAGTTGTTGGGGTTGAACTTTGAAGTGTTGCTGTTGCTAGCTCGAAGCTCTGGATCAAAGAAGAATGGGATGACTTGGTGTGGAGGAAGGTCTAGTCTATGTCTAGGTTGAAGAGTTTTGAGAAAACTATTGAAGGAAGAGAATTTTTCACTGGGTATTCACTAGAGAGGGGTTTTGCCCTGGCAGAGTGCCTACATCTTGTGTCTCGTGTTCTTGTGATCTTCATACACATATTTTGGTAATTACTTGATGAAAGATAATATAATAAAGAAGTAAAATAAGGCAACATAATTCACAAGTAATTATCAAGAAAGAGAAATCAAACCCTAATCTACTTGCATTGATTTCTCAACATGGTATCAGAGCCAAGGTTAGGAAAGATTGAAGATCAACTTGTTGGCTCCAAAGGAATGGACATGGATACTCCCTCTTTGATAAACTATATGAGAATGGGTATTAACATTGCTGGAAGCTAGATCAAGAAGATCTTCTACTACTTATTCAACAAGGTCAAAAGTCAAGGGTTCTTGGATGCTCTTACAGGTTCTCTTAGTGATGACAATGCATGGATCATTGATAGTGGAGCATCAAGGCACATGACAGGAGAAATTAAACAACTTGGCACTCTATTAAAGGAACCATCTTCTCATGCAGTGGAATTGGGAAACAACAAAATCTATGCTATTAGAGGCCTAGGATCAACATCGTTGAAGCTAGAAAATGGATCGAAGCTGCATCTCAACAATATACTATATGTTCCATTTTTGAGAAACAATTTGCTTTTGATTTCTTGCTTAGAAGATAAAGGGGATAGGGTTGCTTTTGTTGATGGAAAATTATTGGTTTGGGGAAAAGGTTCAAGCATTGATAAAGCTAGGGTTATTGGAAGTCGTGAGGAAAGCTTATATAGAGTCATTACACCATCTCCTCAAGCTTTGGTTCATATGGAAATCAATCCCATTGAGCTATGACATAGGAGGTATACATTACAAGGTCATTCCCACTCTTAATCAATTGGTTCATGGCATTCCCAATATCAAAGAAGTTCGTGAAGGAGTATGCAAGGGATGCTCTTTGCGATGTGTGTGGGCCCATGTCGAAAAATCACTTGGAGGTCATCTTTACTATGTAACATTAATAGATGATCACTTTAGAAAGACATGGCTCTACTTCTCAAGAAAAAGGATGAAGCTTTTGAGAAGTTCAAGCAGTTTATATTTGAAGTAGAAACCCTAGCCGAAAGAAGAGTAAAATCTCTAAGATCCGACAATGGTGGGGAATACACTTCTAAAGAATTGATTGCATATTGTAAAGAAGCAGGAATTAAGAGGGAGCTCATTGTTCCCTACTGTCTCGAACAAAATGGTGTGGCTGAAAGAAAGAATAGGTCAATTGAAGAAGGTATTTGAACAATGCTCCTTGATCAAGACTTACCAAAACTATTATGGGGAGAAGCAACAGTGACAATAGTATACATTCAAAACAGAAGTCCTCATAGAATTATTGATAACATGACACCTGAGGAAGCATTCACAAGAAAGAAGCTGAGTGTGGATGATCTTCGAATCTTTGGGAGTCCTGCCTCCAAAAGGCAAACGAAAGAAGTTGGATTCTACAAGCATCAAACGAATCTTCGTTGGCTATAGTCTCTCCTCAAAAGCATATAGAATTTGGGATCTGCCATGATCTCATGGATGAGTAGAAAGCAAGATCCCATTGCTTTGAGTAGTGTTGAGGAAGAATATGTGGTTGCATTTGAAGTAGGAAAGGACGTTGTATGGTTGAGGAAGCTTCTGACATATTTGTTCGAGAAGTCTCCGGTTCCTACGGTGATCAACTATGGCAATCAAAGCTACATCAAGATGTTTTGGATCTCATGTTTCATGCTAGAATGAAGCGTATCAACAATAAGTTCCACTTCATTAGGAAATTTGTGCATGATGAGATCATGAAGCTGGAGTGTGTCCCGAAAGATGATCAGGTAGTTGATATACTAACAAAGTCTCTTCCTAATAAGAAAATTGAATATCTTAGAAACATGTCTGATTTAGTAGATATTATTGATTTTGTTAATGATAAAAGATTGGAAAATATTTTTTGAGGTTTTGTGAGTGAAACATTGCCTGGGAGGACATCAGGCTGACACTTTGTGTTGATGTCTAGATCTTGATGTAGGGAGGGTGGCGTTGGTCTTGGAGCTTTGAACTCAGATACACACCTAGATCCCTGGGTTGGTGGTTAGTAAGTAAGCTTGATGGTACCTAGAGAGGCTGAAAGCTTTAGTCCACCTTAGTCCCACTCGGATAGATTGCCCTGGTTAGGGATATAGTCCGTGGCATTGCGATGCCTAAACTATTAAGGGACCTCAAATAGATTTCCCTGGTCAGGAATCTAGTTCGTGGCATTGTGGTGCCTAAACTGTTGAGAGACCTTGGATCGATTTCCCTAGTCAAGAATCTAGTCCATGGCATTGCAGTGCCTAAACACTTCATAGTTCATATAGTTTGAGACCTTCCTTGTATTTGTTATGAGTACTTCCCTAGTTAAGAGGGAGTGTTGCAAAATGTAACTAGGTTCGGTCTTCATAAATGTATTTGAGTCATCATGTAATTTACTTGAAAAAAAAAAAAATTTTTATTATTGTTACAATGACTTATTAAAGCATGGGTTTCATGCTTGGGTCATTATTATATTAGTCAAAGTCCCCATTGTGGACTCCTAAGATTAATATTGAGTCATTAGAGTCATTGTATATTTTATGAGACGCTTCTTGGGCTTTGGAATCATGTAAAAGTAGTTATTTTTGAGTAAAATATGAATTATGTCACTTCCACACCAAGTCGGCCTAAAGGAGATCAAGTTCGCCTCAAACTGGGCAATTCGACCTCACCTGTGTTGAGAAATATAAGGGATTAGCATTAGGTGATTTCTCTTTGATAGTGATTGTTTGTGAATGCTTTTTACTTCTTTAGATTAGGATCTTCTTCTTTCTTAGTTTATTAGTGTTCTTCTTCATCAAACAATAACTAATGCATGGACATAAATAGATAAGAGACACAACATGTAGGCTATGTGCCAGGGCCAAAACCTCTCACTCTTTGCGAGGAAAACCCGCACAAATTCTTCTTATAGAGATTCCAATTGACAAATGCCAAGACCAAGACCCTTGACCTAGTAGCCACTCCAAGACCAAGACACTATTTCTCTTGACCTTCTTCTCTTCCTCTTCCTCTTCGATCTTCTGATCATCGAGACATTGTCGCTGAGATCTTATCATTGTTTTTCACATCGAGATCTTTATAGTGAGACCTCCTCACTGTCATGATACCAAGACCTTACTTCTGTGAGGGCACCAAGTCCTTTTTCCTGAGATAGCACTGATGTAGCATCGAGAGCTTTTACTGCGAGTTCACTGAGATTGTCTCACTGTGATTGTACCGAAATCTCCACAGAAAATCACCGAACCAGAACTGTAACATGTCACCAAAACTCTGTTTATCATCTCTGCTGTGATCTGCAATAGGTATGCCGAGAATGTTGCTGTGGTTCATGCAAACTGTATCTCTGTTTTTTATGCAAAGTCCACATGGGTATATATAGTAGTTTGTCGTAGTGAATAAGCCAACATGAACTAGTGAACAATTGTGTCTACATTTTGAGTCGACTTGGGTTTGTTCATTCATTTGTTTTGAGGCAGACTTCAAGAAGAGGCTAGTGCTTGACTTGGCGGGCTTCTTGATAGTCCTATTGACTTACATACATTCTTTATATGCCCAAGAAGGGTCATACATGACATTGAATCTAAACAATAATCCCTTGCTCATGAAGCCAATGAAGCAAGTCAATAATAATATATTTTCTTCATTACATTATTTACAAGAGTCACAATTACATGTAATTATGAAGACCAAACCTAGTTATAGTTTTCAACACCTCTTAAGTAGGGAGGTATTCATAATGGTACTTGGTCATTCTCAACCTTAAGAATTTCTCATAAGAAGAAACTAATTGGTAACCCATTTGTATAGCATCATATCAACCAACATTGTCACATAGCAAGGCCTTGACTAACAACTCTATCTCTCCACAAGATTTGAGCTCAATGTTGGCGAGACCAATGATTTAAAGACACCCTAATCATTGTCTCTACTGGAACATACACTACCTGGGTTCTCAGGGTGTGTTCCACCAGGACTATTCTTATCTTAGATTCCCAGTCCTTAAAGAATATCGATGCCCCGTCTCATCCTCAAATAGTATCAGATGCTAGATGATTACCCAATCCTCCATTCTGTCTATCTCTCCCTCTCAATTAGGGAGGATATATTCCAATAAAGGAATGTACTCATTCCTACACAAGTAATGTACCTTAGCTCCCTCTTGGCTTAGGAATTTTCAAGTTTCTTCCAAGTAAGAAACTTGCTTCCAGGCCCCCTCTTAATCAGGGGCCTACAACAACTCCTCAGGTGGAGTTAAGGAGACAACCAATTGCTTTGAAGAACTCCTTCCTTCGATGTCATAAATTTCTTCTTTGTTATGGAGTCTTCATCTTTTGGGACTTCTTCATAGGGCACAGACCATCCATCACTTTCATACACGAGTGAGTCATGTCATCATTCCTTTCATCAGAAAGTGATCCATTAGTCTTCATCTGGCCTTGCTTCATGCCATGCTGCTTTCTTCATGCCATATCTTTCGGAAGGATCTTTCATCCTTCTATATGGTCTTTCCAGGAAGATATCCACAGTTCTTCCCTTTGGCAGTCTTGCATAAGCCCATCCAGATACTTGTTCAAAATAAGAAATGAACACTTAAATCAGACTTTCCTTTGTGATGGTCTTTCATCATGACATCTTCCTGTAGGTATCAAGATCTTGCATACATGTTGATACATATCCCAAAGATATCCATTGTCAAGGGTCTCCATCTTTTTCAGAATTCCATCAAAGTCTTCATATATTTTCGGGAGATTTTCTAGTCAAATTTTCTTGGTCTTTTAGATGTTGATTGCCTTTACCATGGTTGCATATCTTATGATCTCTTCCTTCCTTTCTTCACACATTCCATTCCCAAGAGCTTCCAATCAGAGTTCCTTAATTGTAGTCAACCACCTCAAACTTCATATGAGGACATATTATGTTGATTTCATCTCATTTGAACCATGCTTCCGGTAACCTTTCATAGGAGGAGATTCCTTTCCTTTGATCATGCTTCTCAAAATAGAAGTAGTGATCCATGTTACCTGCAACAATACGACATGCCATTATAATATTAAATACAAGCATACATACCTCATTTACCTTTTGGTCATCTAGGCTTCTTTCAATAATTTCTTTGATTGAAAAGATCTTCAACCCTTTGATCTGCTTCATCTCTTATGTCATAATGCTCTCCGTTGTCATTCCTAGAGACAGCCTTGAGTTGTGGAAGACTAGTGCCTAGGACATCTTATATAGTAAGCAACATAAAATATAAACCAATATCGTTATTAGAATGAGGCTCTTTACTACTTCAACTTTTACAGGGAGGTGCGATATAGATGGAACCAAAATATTCATAGACTCAGCACAATGAAAAGACGCTACAGAGGCAAGGAGTGAGTCCTCAATATAGATGCATTAGAAAACTCAAAGACAGCTTCCTGTAAGGAGGGCTGGATTCTAAAGTGCTTTATAGAGATTTAAAATTCAGACGACGTTTGCAGCGTAGAAAATATAGAAGGAATACTTACTACTAATGTGATGGAATTCCATAAACATATCTAAACATGAGATGGGCTTAATATGATAAGAATCCATACATGTCAATAGTTTTCAAAGAATAACATCCCACAGTACTTAATATAGAGGAAACATGAGTGAACTGAAAAGTGAAACAGCATATCATGCCTGAGCTATATTTAAAGCGCTAGACAAGTTTAGTATAAGTATCAATGGTGATAAATTTATACCAGAACTAGTGAGCCACTCACATTCCAGAACATGATATAAGAAAGGTGGAAATAGTGAAATGAACAATTAAACAGTATCACGTAAGGCAAATTTACATACTATAAAACATTAAGACCAAAATCCTCACTTAAAATAAAACTCCTTCTCGTTGAGACCCAACGGGCTCTTCACATTTCTATTGAGATTTCAACAACAAGCATAACAAAACTATTTCACAGCAAAATTCTTCAGAAAATCTGGAACCTGTTTTCTCTTCAGATCTTGCTTATATAGAGGCCTCCCAACATAAGTGGGAAGATATTTTTGGGAAAAATATCTTCCTCGCATGCCCAAAATTATTTAGAGGTCCTTATCAAAATAACCAAAACTTCTGATGAGGAACAAAGGCATCTCATCATTTGCAGTTAGGCACTCGGCCGTTTTGAAACAAAATATTAAACAACAGTCTTGGCAGAAAAGTAAAATGCTAGAGTGGAATATAAATTCCACTTGAAACTTAAAAGTAATTTACTATAGTAAAAGTAAAAAGGCCACTAGGGACGAATCATGAATTAAGAGTATTTCACTGATGAGAAGGGGTTGAGGCAGTCGTTGACACTGGTGGTGGAACATTTGCTGACGAGCTGGCAATCTGGCTGGCATACCGAGTGCATCTTTGCTGGCTATTTGCTGCAGGTTCAGGCATCGATGTGAATCCTTCCACCTTGATATAGGCTTCGGTGAGGGCGTTGAAACCTGCCTCGGTGGGGATCTTGTGTTTTATCATATGAAGGAGAGCGAATGCTTGGCGGAGTGATGAAACAATGATTTCGGCCTTTAACCGGGCAGTTTTGTCTGACAATAAATCAGTCTGGTCCATTTATTCTTGGAGACGAGCTTTGTACTTCAATAACGCTTGTAGCACGAAGGGAGTGGTAGGATCCCAGCATGACGGAAGTCCAGCTGTTGTGATCTCAGCCCAAACTATATCAAACCGATCCATATTATCTGTCACACGTTGTAGGGCCCCTGAAGCTATAACGTGGGCAGACTCTTTGTCAATAATCTTCTGGCATTTAATGGCCTCCCTGAACCGACTTGGTATGCCACCTCATCAGATTCCAACTCTTTCAAGAAAGAAATATAACCTCTGGCATGATGGGCTCTGCTGGGCAAGTTGAGATCTCCCTCTTAATATTTCCTTCAGAGATAAAGCATAGGCGATATTGTTTCTTCAATGATCTTCAGGAACCCCCACTGATCTGTCACTTCCGAGATGATCTCTGACCAAATTATCCTTCTTGCATCCTTGAGGGTAATATTACCCTTCCGGCGGCTGTTAAGATCAGTGATGGTCTTCTGTTGGTTGGCTTTTTCCTTCCTTTCCTGCTCAATTTCCTTCTGCAATATCTCTATCTTTCTAGTATTCTTAGCCAAGGAAGTTTCCAACTCGGTGATTCTTAGCCTCGCAGTGGAAGCCTGCTTCTCTAGTACAAAATTGCTCGCTATAGTTGGTTGGACCATGCGTTGAACTAGTCTCCAAAGAGGATCGTAGTTGGCACACAACCGTGCGTGTCCCAGGTCGTTCGTAGTTCCGCTGCCCTCGCCCCCGAAGAATGGGCTATCGCTTCTACCATTTTTTTTTCTTTTTCCTCTTTCTCCTTCGCCATGAGTCGCCTAGGTCGCTTTTCTCTCTCCGCCCGTGGTAATTCTAAGAGTCCGAACATGGTGGGATGCCGATATGCTAACCTTGAATTTAAGAGACGTGACCTCCTTCTGCAATTGCTCAATCACATAGCGCCGTGGATTTGATTCTGCAATTTCCTTTCCTTTGATCGACTCCTGGAGACCGCGTACTTGATTCGAAAGGGCACGGGAATTTTCCTGTTCATTTTTTAGGGTCACCCTCACTTGTGCATGCTTAGTCTCCAATTTTTCAGCATAATGGTGAGCCGCATTACCTCGTCTTTCAGCATATCACCAACCACCTAGAACAAGTTTCATTTGTCAAGGGCTAGTACCTTGGCCATGTCAATTGCATACTCGAGCACTCTGTAGCTGGTGGTACCTGCATTTGGGTCCAAGATGGCCTCAGCCATAGCCAATACTAGGTGTTCTATGTCCACATTCATGGAATCTGAAACCCTGGTATGATATTTTTCCACGTAACCTTCCAGCTCGGCCTTGTACTTATCCCTGATCGCTCTATTTTTCAGGCTCCTTTCAATTACAACTGGTGAAGTATCATCTCCAATGGCCTGTGAGACTTCAGAGTAGTCGGAGGAGGTGATACTGTCTCTCAGCACTTTGAGCCCAGCTTTTCTCCCGTCAGGTTGGCCATATGGTATAAATGGCTCAAGCAACTATTCTTCCCCTATGATCTCTGCCTCGCTTGAGACTATTTTCTGCTTTTTGCGGAGGGGGGAACTTGTTCCTAAGCGGCCCACTTCTTCTTCTTGGCCTCTACTGGCTTCTCCTCCTTCCCCTGTGGCAGATGAATCTATCTCCATCTGCAAAATCAAAGGCCAAGTTTCAAGGTTAGCCCTCCACTCTATAAACGGTCTCGATTCATGTGTATAAGGAGTAGACTTGTTCCTCCTTCTTTTGTTAGAGATAATCTCCCAGGGATCATAGGGCCAAGTCTTCCCCTGTCTTAAATCCATGCCTTGCAGCAGCTTCTCAACAATGGGAAGGGCGTGTCTTGAATTTACAATAAAAGGGCCAATAGTGATAGAGATTTTTAGGATGGAACCCTTCTTTTCAGGGACAAAGTGGAGTTGGTCAGATTTGAGAGTCTGCCGAATATACTCTAGAGTACAATTGCCGAGCGTGGAACACAAAGTGCCTATTAAGGGGGAACCTCGCCCATAACTCTGAATCTCAAGGTAATTGTCAGGATACCAATCCCCGCTAAGTCAGTTTTACTTCACTTTGTAGCTACCGTTCATTTCAGGAAAAACCCTAGGTGAGGGTGAGTCATGAATGATAGTGTAGGCAATAGGAATGAACTCATTTAGAAACCTGGAATAAACCACCCCATTTGGTAACTGGTGTGTTGCAAAGCTCCAGTCGAAAACTGGTCAGGGTTGAGAATTTACCTTGTATGCCCTTTCTAAACCCAAACCCTCGAACTTATCAGCATGCTGATATAAGAAGAGGTAGAAGACCATAGAACAAAAGCGAAAGTAACTGGTTTCTGAAAGCTCTTGGAACTGGGTCTAAATGTTAGCAGCCAAGAAGCCAGGGATATCCAGAACTACCCTTGTTTGAGACATTAACCACAAGAAATAAACACATGCCCTGGAAACTTCCCCTAAACCGCCTACACCTAAAAGACCTGCAATGAGAGCAAGGATGGGCTGCACTTCTTCTTTGAATAGACTCAATGGGAAAGGCTCTGTAGAAGGAAGAGACGTAGCCTGGTTGCTGGCTATAGAGAAAATGAAGTCTCTTTGCTACTCCCATGGGAATTTGGAGAACTGGGGGGTTAAAGTCATTTCACTGAAACTGGTATAGCTCGCGTTGGTGGGAAAGAGGAGGGCTTGCCTGATGATGTCGGGAGAAAGAGAAAAAATATTATTCCTTTGAGCTGAGGTAAACGTGCCTCAATGTTCATCGTAGGCATCTCTGAGCCAGCAAATGAGCTCGATCACAGGGTAGACAGGGGGTGTAATCTGATGGTACAGGCTTGATAAAACCACTCGATATCTGTCCTTATTCTGGACATGTCATCTAAAAAGCTCAGGTTTTACAGTGCTGATGAGAAAAGGGTATTGGGGATCATAGATTTTGGCTTGCAGGTCAATGAAAGGCTCGAACCCAGGAGGGTTTCTGGTTTCACAGACCTGAGGGGTCTCTGGTTCAGTTTTCTTGGGAGTGCCTTTTCCCATGACTGACATGAAAAACTTTTAAAAACAAAAGGAAAGAAGAGGGAAAATGAGGGATGGAATACCTGTGCAGTAGGAAATCTGCTCAGGAAAAAGATGCGGGGGTACTAACAGTGACTGGGTAGACTTGGCACTAGCTCCCACTTAGTTTATACCGTAGCTGGAAAACCTGTAAATTTTACTGCGGTAAAATACGGGAGGACCGTTATATAATACTGCGAGTTCTGAGGTAAAAGGCGGAGAGGTGAAGTAAGCGGGGTGAGTGTCGTAAGGACACTGTTAGTGGAGCACGCGACACATAGGGTTTGGGCATTAACTATAAGTTGGTGAACACCACATGCCGGGTTTAAAACTGGTATGGGCCTCGGTACCAGCTCACCTATGGACTTACCTTACCTTTTTTCCACATAGACAACATGGTTCTTGAAACATATTCCTCGTAGAATTGTTGAAATACACAGCATACAAACCTCTAGGGCCCTCCCTTCATTCTGCCATATCACCCTTACCTTGGGTCCACCTCATGGCACGTCACCATAATTCCACGGGGGTATGAGTCTCTTCCCTCTTTCGCTCCTTGACCCCCTCGGAATTGCACATACGAAGAGTCCCTTTACGTTCATATTATGAAAGTGGCAAGCCTTATGATGTTTTCGTTTTGCGTCCTTTACACCATACCTTTTCCTTTTTGCTTTACCTTTTCCTTTTTGCTTTATGTTTGAACCCTTTTAGAACATATGCTTCATTTTTTAGGCACGTGACTTGTCTTAACATTGTTTCTCTTCAACCATCCTTTAAATGTTTCACTACCTTTCATAACATTCGATACATGGCTACTCAAGGGTTACTTTAAAAAATGACTGATGTTAACTAATGATCAACATTGGCTCCACCTGGGGATGGCACGTTCATTCTTGAGCATGTCGAGAACTTTGCAGACCACCTGTTTATCTTCTGTGTGGACACCACTCTTCAGCACTTTTAATTTTCCTCTTGATGATTCATCACGACACACACATTATTCAAACAAAGATGAAAACAGAAACTAGTATACAATATGATACATCAGGCTCTCTCGGCTTGAATTAGAATTGGAAGTAAGGTTTGAGGAACTGATCGTTTACAGGGTCATCGAGCAAATCTCCTTGTAAATTTTCCAACCTGAAAGTGTTGTTGCCCCCTTGTTCCACAATTAAAGGGGCCGAACCAGAGGGGGTCGAATTTACCGTGTTTCCCCTTTTCAGCTCTTTGAATATCCCATCTGAGCACTAAATCCCCAATCTGCAACTTCCTATCCTTGGCATGTTGATCGAAAAGATCCTTCATTTTCTCTTGATATTCAATTAGCCTCTGACTTACCTGGTTCCGTGTTTCTTCTAACTCCACCAGCTGATTCAATTCTCCTGGTCACATCATAGGGTTCTTCTTGGCTTTCTTGGATGAATCTAGCTACTGGTAAAGTTAACTGTACAGAGAATACCGCTACCCTCCCATATACTAATTCATATGGGGAATTCCCGGTTGCTCTATTGCTAGTAATCCTGTTGGGCCACAGAGCGAATTTCAGCTGGGAATCCCAATTTTTCTGATTTTCATTGATAGCCTTCTTCAGTGCTCTCACCAGGGTTTTATTTGAGGACTCTGCCAGGTCGTTTCCTTGTGGGTAATAGGCTATAGAGTGACCTAGTGCAATATTATACTGTTGGTAGAAGCTGACAAACTTTGCAGATTTAAAGGCTTGTGCATTGTCAGTCACTATCTTGGCAGGGCAGCCAAATCTGGATATGATATTTTCTTCCATAAATTTTATTACCACAACATCTGTTGCATTACTGGTAGGTATAGCTTCCACCCACTTTGTGAAATAATCTGTGGCTGTTAATATCCACTTATGCTGGCCACTTGAAGGTGGGTGTATTTCACCTATAAAGTCGATTCCCCATTGCTGAAATGGTTCATGCACGTGAACCAGGATCATGGGCATAGGTGCTAAATTATATCTTTCAGCAAACCTCTGACATTTATCACAAGCTATAACCCGAGCAAACACATCTCCAAAGAGTTTGGGCCAGAAGAAACCAGCCTTCAGGATTTTGTGACCAGTAGCCCTCCAACTGTAATGACCCCCACAGATTCCTTCATGGAACTCAGCCATTATACTCTCTACCTATTCTTCTGTGAGACACAAGAGCAGGATACCTGAAGAGTCTCGCCAGTACAGCCGATCGTTTGCAACAATGTACTTCTATGATCTCAACCTCAGTGTTCTGTATTTAGCTTTGTCACAGATGGGTGGGCAACTGAGTGTTAGAAGATATTCCACTATCTATTTGTACCACGGGCTGATGAGGTACTTCATATGTGTCTTCTGGGAAGCTATCTCTACTTCTTGTGGATCTTCTTTCTTCTCAGACTCCTCATTTGCTATCATGGAAAAATTTATACCCAGAGCCTAACAGTTTGATTCAGACATGATTTTGGCTAACCCTTGTCCCTTGATTAGTTTGGTAGGGCGGATGTCTAGCTCATACTCTTGTATTTTGGAAATCCATTTCCCTGTTTTTCCTTCGCTATCTCCCTGGATAAGAATATCTTTAACAACTGCTGTAGGCACAAACGAAGTGATATGGGACTGCAAGACATACATACGAAATTCTTTAAGAGACTTCACCAGAGCGTATGCCTGCTTTTCTAATATGTTATATTTCAGCTCAGCATCACGGAGCACCTGACTGAAAAAGGCGATAGGCTACTCATACCCTTCTTCATTTTTCTGCAATAGAACTCCTGCCACTGTGTGAGGTGATGCAAAGGAAAAGATCATAAAATGTTTGGCATAATCTGGCCCAGCTAGCATAGGGGCTTCAACAAATGAATTTTTAATCCTGGAAAAGGCCTCTCATGATTCTGGTGACCACTTTACCTCATTATTCTTCTTTAGCATGTTAGTTATATGTCTAACTATATCAGCGTAGTTAGGGATGAACCTCCTTAGAAATTTAATACAGCCTAGGAACACCTGAACTTCATTTTTATTTCTGGGAAGGGAAATTCCATTTATAACTTCTACTCTCTTAGGGTCTATCTTTACACCATCCTTGGTTAGAATATGTCCCAAAAGCTTGCCCTCTTCCAGTGCAAACAAAGACGTCTGTGGGTTGAGGGAGAGGCCATACCTTCTACACTTCTCAAAAGTTCTGTGCAAGTGTTCAATGTGCTCTGCATCATCTTTTTAAAACACAGTAATGCCATCCAAATATACCACCACAAACTTATCTTGCTCCCCAACAAAAGCAATACCCATGGCCCTCTGAAAAGTGGCCCCTACGTTAATTAACCCAAAAGACATCCTGGCATACATAAACATCCCCCATGGAGTGGTAAAGGCAGTCTTCTTCTGATCTTCTGGTAGTACAGCCACCTGACTGTACCCAGAGAATCCATCAATCATCGACATTCAAGAATCTCCTACTACTTTCTGTAGGATGTGATCCATCTTGGGCAATGGATAATTATCCTTTAAGGACGCTCTGTTTAGATTTATGAAATCAACACATAGCCTTATTTCTCCATTCTTCATCCGTACAAGGACTAGGTTTGCCACCCACTCAGAATATCTCAATGGTACAATGATTTTGGCCTTCAACAGTTTCTTAATTTCTTTCTGAATAGAGGGAAGCAGCAGGGGATTTATCTATCTAAGCTTCTGTTTATGTGGTTTATCATCTCCCTTTAGAGGAATCTTATGCTGCACGATGTTGATATCAAAGGTTTTTAGGTCCTGATAAGACCATGCAAACACATCTTTATATGACCGGAATAATTTCTGGTAGAGCTCTTTATATTCTTTCGGGACCTTCTTGGACAACTTCATGATTTTGGGGTCAGCCTCAGTGCCAAGATTAAGATCTTCTACGTGATTCTCCTCCACAAATTTGTTTGGCTGCAGGGGGACATCATTCTTGTTAAACAACCTTTCTAAGGGCACTAGTACTTGGGGAATGACATTCCCTTTTAGCTGCAGAACTTTGTGGCCAGCCACCTTTTCCTCCCATTTATCTCCTGAAGTGTTTTCAGCCTCTTCTTCCTCACAAGTATCAATCTCCATGTTGGAAAATTCCCCAACTGTCTCCAGGAATATTTTCACCTGTTCTTCATCCTCAAACACCTACCGATGTTTGATGTTGTCTGGGATTGATGGCCGATACCGTACCTCAATTTCATATCTCAAGAGAGGGTTCTAAGGTGGACGAAAGGTATTGGCAGCCACTGCAAGGGAATTTTCCATCCTATTCTACTCCTGGGGCATGAACTGGATATTGAATGCTAAGAAGAAATTCTCCACTAGATCCCAAACTTCGTTCCTATAAGCCCTTAGCCTAGGATGTTTGGCTTGGCACTGATTCTTCACTTGTCTGACCACCAGTTCTGAATCTCCCAGAACTTTTAGAATTTGTATGTTCATGCTCCTGGCTATCTGTAGCCCTAACAAGAGTGCTTCATACTCGGCCCTATTATTAGTGGCTTCATACTCCAGCTTGAAAGACAAAGGGACCCATTGGCCTGTAGGAGAAATCAATAATACCCCTGCCCCATTACCTTCTCTCGAGTTTGCTCCATCAAAATGAAGTGTCCAGATTTCTACTTCATGACTCTCTATGGACTGCTTAGTCTTGATCTGGTAGAATGATGGTTCATGAGCGTAATCTTGATCTTCCTCTAGCATCAAACATGAGAAATCTCCCTCCCTGCCATAAAATAGAGAATTAACTGAGTCATCTACCTTGGTAACTGTCTCGACAAATCTAGTTTCTCAATATATCCTCCTCTCCTGGCCACCAAAGATAGGGATAGTGGCATAGGTCAGGTCCAACTTGATTGATCCACCAATTTTAGTCCCCCAAGATCTTGACAGTAGCATGCCGAAGCGAGCTGGGATGTCAGCCACCACGATGTCCATTACTACACTTTTTGCTGGGATCTGGGCCAAATTGACCACCAAATCCTTGATCATGCCCACGCATTTAACTCTCTTGGAGTCAAATGAATAAAGGTCCTTGTATGGATGGGTGATTTGTAGTCCTAGTTTTTCCATGACCGAGAGGGGCAATAGGTTATGAGAGGCTCCCGAATCTAACATACAATTATGCAGCAGCAGGTCATGTATTACTAAGGACACATAAAATGGGGGAGTGGCAGCATCTAATTCCTCAACATGTGGGCCAAATACAACCATAGGCCTTTCTTCTTGGAGGTTCAGATTGTCTGGAATATGTACTACTTCTGAGGGGAGCATAAAGGATGTGACCTGTGACTTATATGCAGGCTGTTTTAACAATTCGGTCAAGGGAACTGGGATTTTTACCTTCTCAAGCTACTTTTGTAAACTGAAGTCTTAGGAGGACCTATCTACTGACACTTCTTTTGATTCTTTATCTTTTGAGTCTTTGTTATGGAGGAGAGGTTTGACTAGGGGGTGCAACCACTTGTGAAGATGAAGGAATTTGATCAGCAGTCTGCAAAGATTGGTTAAGAGGTCTCTTACCTTTGTATGGGGTCCTTTGAGCTGTTGCCTCCTTCTGAGAAGGTGCTTCCTCTTGAGGTGTGTTCTCCTCCTGATCCTGAGTGCGAGTTCTCTTCCTAGAAGGTCTGAGGTCATATCTTCTATTGAACTGAGCTTGCATGAAATCGACGAAGTGCTTGCAGTAGTTATCGATCTCAGGATCTTCGGTGCTTTCATTAGCTTTTTCTTCTGCGTGTGCCGACACCTCTACTTCGTCACTTTCATGTAGGGGGCATTCAACTTCATGACTGTTTGAGAAAGCAAGGTATGCCTCCTCTTGCTCATAAGTGGTGTCTTCGGTAGGACCATCTACTTGACCTTCCAAGTATAGAGGGTGTGGTACCTGGTCTTGCTGCTCCTTCCATTCCCTTTGCAGTATCTGCAAGGGTGGCTTTATGTATTGAGGATTGTAACCCCTGTTTGGAGCATTTTGGAAATTCTTGGAGGGTGAATTCTTGGCCTCAATTTCAAGTTTAACCAGCTTACTTGAAAGATTCATAATCATCTTGTTCATCTCCTCAATATTGTCATTAGTTGAATCTCTATCTTGGCTCGAGGTGGATACCTCTTCTTTTCCCCTTCTTCTAGTATCCTGTTCAGGTTTTCCCTTGGATTTACCAGTAGAGGCAAAATTTGCCTCCAGCTCTAGTGCATCTGTTTGGGCATCATCCAGGGTGGCCAGATTTATTTCTCTCAGAGAAAAACCAAATTCAGAGTCAAAAGCTGCCACGAAAACAACCTTGGCAGTGGTCTAGTGAGGTTTCATATCAGCGGGGAGGCTCAGATACAACTTGTTAAACCTCTTGATAAATTTTGACACTCCTTCAGCATGTCTTTTCTTGAGTGTGTTAAAATCAGTAAGACAATGTCCATGGTCTTTCTTCTCTCCCCATTTTCTGAGGAAAGTATCCTCCATTCCTTCCCATGTGGTGATGGAATGGTCTCCTAGTGTATTGAACCATTTTCTGGCTTCCCCATCAAGAGATTGCACAAACAGTCTTAGGACTACATCTAGATGTTCCACATTAAAATTTTTTGTGAAAGAGCAGAAGACCTCAAGATGTTTTTGAACTTCGATCTCATTTTCCCCATTGAATCGGGGAAAGATCTTTAGGTAGTCCTGTGGCATATCATTCAACACTTGAGGTAAAGCTAGGGGGGCATATTTATTCAACAAGAAGCCAGGGACATTGGCCATTGCAGGAGGTGGGGGTAGTGCAAGGATTTGATGTGTAAAAGGAGGAGGAGGAGGTGGAAGTGAAGTATGGATAACGATGGGAATGTACTGGACAACAGTTTGAGGCATTGATGGAAACGACGGGCTGTGAATAGAAGATACTTCAGTGACCTCCTTAATCTCTTCGGCTTCAAGGGTAGGGTGGAAGGAGTAATATGTGGTATCCCTTGACTCAGCTTCGTCTTTTATTCGGACACCTCCCCGGGGTGGACTATCTGAGTAGTAATCGGTCTCTCCCATAGTGGAGTCGAGACCTTGCACTTTGGAAACTTGAGAGGAGGAGGACGGAAAGTATTCTAGGGAGAATTCAGGGATCTCAGTATGGACTGATTGTCTTTCCCTCCAACTCCTTCTATGTAGGATCCTTTCTGGGTCAGACACAGAAGGTGTCTTTGGCTAAGACGTATCTGACCTCAGGTGTGGCTTACAAGGAGCTAGGACTACAAGTAAATTTACCTAATAAATGAATGTGGAGTCGCCAAGGTGAGGGATCTACAACTCTCAGCTCTCCATGCTCACCTAATTGAAGAGAATAAGGTTTTTTCGAGGCCCAGGGATTTAATTTCTCTCAACTTCGAGTCCCCGGCAACAACGCCAAAAAGATGTGTCATTCCTAGAGACAGCCTTGAGTTGTGAAAGACCAGTGCCTAGGACATGTTATATAGTAAGGAGCATTAGATATAAACCAAGACCATTATCAGAATGAGGCTCTTTACTACTTCAACTTTTACAGGGAGGTGCAATATAGATGGAACCAGAATACTCACAGACTTGGCACAATGAAAAGATGTTGCAGAGGCAAGGAGTGAATCCTCAATATAGATGCATCAGACAACTCAAAGACAACTTTATGTAAGGATGGCTGGGTTCTAAAATGCTTTACAGAGATTTAAAAATTAGACGATGTTTGTTGCATAGAAAATACAGAAGGAATACTAACTACTAATGAGATGGAATTCCATAAACATATCTAAACATGAGATGGGCTTAAGATGATAAGAATCCATACATGTCAATAGCTTTCAAAGAATAACATCCCACATTACTTAATATAGAGGAAACATGAGTGAAGTGGAAAGTGAAACAACATATCATGCCTGAGCCATATTTAAAGCACTAGACAAGTTTAGTATAAGTATCAATGGCGATAAATTTATACCAGAACTAGTGAGCCACTCGCATTCCAGAACATGATATAAGAAAGGTGGAAACAATAAAATGAACGATTAAACAATATCACATAAGGCAGAGTTACATACTATAAAACATTAAGACCAGAATCCTTACTTAAAATAAAACTCCTTCTCGTTGAGACCCAACAGGCTCTTCACATTTATATTGAGATTTCAACAACAAGCATACAAAAAATCTTTCACAGCAAAATTCTTCAGAAAATCTGGAACCTGTTTTTCTCTTCAGATCTTGCTTATATAGAGGCCTCAGAACATGAGCGAGAAGATATTTTTTGGAAAAATATCTTCCTTGCATGCCAGAAATTAGTTAGAGGTCTTTATCAAAATAACCAAAATTTATGATGAGGAATAGAGGCATCTCATCATTTGCAGTTAAGCACTCGGCTGTTTTGAAACAAAATATTAAACAACAGTCTTGGCAGAAAGTAAAATGTTGGAGTGCAATATAAATTCCACTTGAAACTTAAAAGTAATTAACTAAATTAAAAAATAAAAAGGCCACTAGGGCCGAATCATAGTCAAACCGGTATTTCAGCGAATAGATGGGGTCGAGCGATTCTCGACAGTGGTGGAACATTCTTTGTGGCGGCGATACGGTGGCGGCATCTAGGGTGCATCTTTTGCGACTTCTCTAGCTGCTGGGTTTAGGCATCAGCTGCGAATCCTTCCACCTTGATGTAGACGGTGAGGTGTTCGAAACTTACTCGGTGGGGAATCTTATGTTTTACCGAGATGAAGGAGAGTGAATTATTGGGAGAGCGACGAAACAATTGTCTCGACTTTTAACAGAGTGGTTTTATCGACAATATGCTCAGGTTTGGTCCCTTTCTTCTTGGAGACGTGCTTCATATTTTGATAATGGTTGCAACATGGAAGGAGGGGTACCATCCCAACATGATGGAGATCCAGGTGGTTGTGATCTCGGCCAAAAGCGTGCTCAAGCCGATCCATATTGTTTGCCACATTGTTGTGAGCCTCGAAGCTATAACGCGAGCGAGAATCCTTGTCAATAATCTTGGCATGCTTGGCTTCAGCAAAGGCAGGCTCGCTATGCCATCTTTGCTCCACATCATCGGATTTCCAACCCTTTCAAGAAAGAAATATATCCCATGGCATGCGCTGGGCTCTGTGGACAAATTGAGATTTCCCTCCTAAAATGAGACATGGTGTAAAGTACGAAGATTTTGTTGCCTTAGCCGTTTCGGGAAACCCCTTTCTTTCTGTCCGCCATTGAGATGATTTACGGCCAAATTATCCTTCTTGCATCCCCGAGGGTGAAATTACCCTTCAGGCATCTGTTAAGATTAGTGATGGTCTTCTGCTGGTCGGCTTTTTCCTTCCTTTCCTGCTCAATTTCCTTCTGCAATATCTCTATCTTTATGGTATTTTTATCCAAGGAAGTTTCCAACTTGGTAATTCTCAGCCTCGCAGTGGAAGCTTGCTTCTCTAGTACAACATTTGCGGCCTTCGCTGTAGTCAGCTGCTCAGACAGCGAACTAGTCTTCGGTAGGACTGTAGTTGGCACATAACTGTGCGTGTCCCAGGTCATCTGTAGCTCCGTCAACTTGCCTTGAAGAATGGCCATTGTTTCTGCCATTTTTTATTTTTCCTCTTTCTCCTTCACCAGTGAGTCAGCGAGGTCTGCTTTTTCTCTCTCTTCCTGTGCTAATTAGGCCATCTGAACATGGTGGGATGCTGGTATGCTAACCTTGCTTTTAGAGGCGTGACCTCGTTTTGCAATTGCTCAATCACATAGCGTTGTGGATTTGATTCTCCAGTTTCCTTTCCTTTGGTCGACTCCTGGAGATCACGTACTTGATTCGAAAGGGCGCAGGAATTTTCCTGTTCATTTTTTAGGGTCACCCTCACCTGTGCATGCTTAGTCTCCAATTTTTTCAGCATAATGGTGAGCCGCATTACCTCTTCTTTCAGCGTATCACCAACCACCTGGAACAGGTTGCATTTTTCAAGGGCTGGTACCTTGGCCATGTCAATTGCATACTCGAGCACTCTGTAGCTGGTGGTACCTACATTTGGGTCCAAGATGGCCTCAGCCATAGCCAATACTAGGTGTTCTATGTCCACATTCATGGAAGTTGAAACCCGGGTATGATATTTTTCCATGTAACCTTCCAGCTCGGCCTTGTACTTATTCCCGATCGCTCTGTTTTTTAGGCTCCTTTCAATTAAAACTGGTGAAGTATCATCTCCAATGGCCTATGAGACTTCATAGTAGTCAAAGGAGGTGATACTGTCTCTCAGCACTTTGAGCCCAGCTTTGATCTCCTCAGGTTGGCCATATGGTATAAACGGCTCAAGCAACTATTCTTCCCCTATGATCTCTGCCTCGCTTGAGACTGTTTTCTACTTTTTGCGAAGGAGGGAACTTGTTCCTGAGGGGCCCACTTCTTCTTCTTTGCATCTACTGGCTTCTCCTCCTTCCCCTGTGGCAGATGAATCTGTCTCCATCTGTGAAATCAAAGGCCAAGTTTCAAGGTTAGCCCTCCACTCTATGAATGGTCTCGATTCATGTGTATAAGGAGTAGACTTGTTCCTCCTTCTTCTGTTAGAGATAATATCCCGGGGATCATAGGGCCAAGTCTTCCCCTGTCTTAAATCCATGCCCTGCAGCAGATTCTTGACAATGGGAAGGGCGTGTCTTGAATTTACAATAAAATGGCCAATAGTGATAGGGAGTTTTAGGATGAAACCCTTCTTTGCGAGACTTAATTAAGGTTGGTCGAGATTTCTCTGTCGCAAATATACTCGAATAAATTTCGTCGGCAGAACACAGGCATCTGGTAAGGGGGAACCTCGGCTCCATAGACCCGAATCTCAGTGTAATTGTCAAATAGATACCAATCCCCAGTGCTCTAAGTTTTGCTAGCTTGTAACCAGCTCTTCATTTCAGGAAAAACCCTAGGTGAGGGTGAGTCATGAATGATAGTGTAGGCAATAGGAATGAACTCATTTAGAAACCTGGAATAAACCACCCCATTTGGTAACTGGTGTGTTGCAAAGCTCCAGTCGAAAACTGGTCAGGGTTGAGAATTTACCTTGTATGCCCTTTCTAAACCCAAACCCTCGAACTTATCAGCATGCTGATATAAGAAGAGGTAGAAGACCATAGAACAAAAGCGAAAGTAACTGGTTTCTGAAAGCTCTTGGAACTGGGTCTAAATGTTAGCAGCCAAGAAGCCAGGGATATCCAGAACTACCCTTGTTTGAGACATTAACCACAAGAAATAAACACATGCCCTGGAAACTTCCCCTAAACCGCCTACACCTAAAAGACCTGCAATGAGAGCAAGGATGGGCTGCACTTCTTCTTTGAATAGACTCAATGGGAAAGGCTCTGTAGAAGGAAGAGACGTAGCCTGGTTGCTGGCTATAGAGAAAATGAAGTCTCTTTGCTACTCCCATGGGAATTTGGAGAACTGGGGGGTTAAAGTCATTTCACTGAAACTGGTATAGCTCGCGTTGGTGGGAAAGAGGAGGGCTTGCCTGATGATGTCGGGAGAAAGAGAAAAAATATTATTCCTTTGAGCTGAGGTAAACGTGCCTCAATGTTCATCGTAGGCATCTCTGAGCCAGCAAATGAGCTCGATCACAGGGTAGACAGGGGGTGTAATCTGATGGTACAGGCTTGATAAAACCACTCGATATCTGTCCTTATTCTGGACATGTCATCTAAAAAGCTCAGGTTTTACAGTGCTGATGAGAAAAGGGTATTGGGGATCATAGATTTTGGCTTGCAGGTCAATGAAAGGCTCGAACTGGGAGGTTCACAGTTTTCACGGACACAGGGGTCTGGTTCGTTTCTTGAGGGTGCCTTACCCATGAGCTGACACATGAAAACTTTTAAAAACAAAAAGAAACGGAGGGAATATGAGGACGGAATACGTACGATGAAATATTCTCGAGAAAGCAGCAGCAGTCTTGTGATGTTGGGTAGACACGACACTAGCTCCCACTTAGTTTATACCATATTTGGAAAACTGTAAATTTCTTTACTTGAGTAAAATATGGGAGGGCCGTTATATAGGGTAGGGGTTCTTTGATAAGGCGGGAGAGGTGAAGTAAGTGGGGCGAGTGTCGTAAGGACACTAATAGTGGAGCACGCGGTGCATAGGGATTGGGCATTAACTGGAAGTTGGTGAACACCGCATGCTGGGTTTAATAATGGTACAGGCCTCGGTACCAGCTCACCTATGGACTTACCTTACCTTTCTGCCGCATATATAACACGATTCTTGAAACCTCTCTCTCATAGAACTGGTGAAATACACAGCGTGCATACCTCTAGGGCCTGCACTTCATTCTGCCAGATCACCCTTACCTTGGGTCCACCCCGTGGCATGTCATCATAATTCCGCGGGGGTATGAGTCTCTTCCCCCTTCCGCTCCTTGACCCCCTCGAAATTGCACATATGGAGAGTCCCTCTACGTGCACATTACGAAAGTGGCAAGATTTTTGATATTTCGTTTTGGGTCCTTTACACCATACCTTTGCCTTTTTGCTTTATGTTTGAACCCTTTCCAAACATATGCTTTGTTTTTAGGCATGTGACTTGTCTTATCATCGTTTCTCTTCAACGATCCTTTAAATGTTTCACCACCCGTCATACATTCGATACATGACTACTCAAGGGTTACCTTAAAAAATGATTGATGTTAACTAATGATCAACACCCATCATCCCATGAACTCCACAAGTTGGAGTTCTTGATGAAACACTTGCTTCCTCTCTAGATTGGTGAAGCTTCCAATGAAGATTCCATTAGAGAATCTTGAGGATCTTGCATATCCCTATCCAATAATTGTTTCCTTTTTGACTTGATGTATGATGAGACTTGTCTTGAATGACTTCTTCCTTTGATCTTTCAATGAGGTCATCAAGAGTTATATCCTTCATAGTTGATTATCAAACATCCTTCATGTTTCTTATGGTGATGTCACGAGCTCTTTCTTTTGATGCATTCATGATGTCACAATGCATCTTATTTAGCCATATCCTATAAAAGATTTAGGAGCTATGACAAGACCTTTTGTGAGGGAGACTACGTAAATCACAGATCACTTCCTTTTTCCTTGGACTTCTTTTCTTTAGCTTCCTCCATATTTCCGGTGATATGTGCTTCCTTTCTGTAATGTCCATAATTTTTCCATAGCATTGAATCTTAGCTATGCTCATCTTTCTTTTCTGAGGACCAAATTTTCTAAACTTCCCTTTCCTTTTTGCAAATGTTTGAGTCCTTTAACCTTCAACACTTTTGTCCTCAACTTGTCTTTTCCTATCTAGCATAGAAACCACAAGTTGTCGAATGAGGTAACTTTCTTGTCCCATGGACATTTGTTACCTTGTTTATTAGTTAGTGCATTTTAAACAATGATGATTATCTTCTTATCATTTTTCCCAGATCTTACAGTTGAGATTTTGAGAAGATATCCTTTCATTCTTTGATACCTTCAATTTTGTGTATATGAGGTCTAAGTGATATGACTTGCTTTATCGCATCTTCAGAGAATAATTCTTCCAACTTATCATATATCTCTTTGATGTCTCCAATCCTGCTACATAGGGATGAGGGGACCTTTGACTGATTTCATAAGAATCCTTTGAGCCCTTTGATCCCCTTTACAGGTATTCATATAATGTTTGACCTTCAGAGTTTCCATGATCATACCAAAACCCCAAACATGACATCATCAACATAATAGCAATTTCTTCATCAATAGCTCTAAGTATGTTTAGGGTTTCACATATTACTAACATACCCTTATGTTAGGTTTTTCTAGAGAACCTTTTTAGGGTTCTATAAGAACAATTAAGAATGTAAATAGGGTAGATTTATCTGATGATGAATCACCCTAAACAAGAATCATTATGATTCATGAGAGCTAGACATAACGATGTTAGTAACACAAATTTCAAAATAAAATAAAGATAATTTTATAAGATCTATGGTCTAAGACATACCTGGAGATGTTTCTTGATAAACCTTGTAGGAATTCCTTGGAGTGTATGCCATGGTCTTCTATACTTGTAATACATACTTTCATGCAAAACACATTATACTATGAACATAATTTAATCTCTTAAGGTAGATCTCCTATGTAATCCTAGAGGATGGAATCCTATGATATTGAAGATCAAGTTATTAATTGACAACAAGATATTTACTTGACATCCTAGATTGCTTGTAAAACCTAGAGGACAAGGATTAAAGTTCTAATATGTTTGTTATCTAAGGATCACAGTTTTATCCTAGAATAACTATAAATAAGGATTATATGAACCATTAGATACATTGAAAATAAATTTATGAGTATGCGTACCTTGAATTTACATACCTTTGATTTGATAGCTTATTATGTGCAATACTTACTTGATTTTCCTTGAGTTAGTACCATGTATTTGGACTATTAATTCAAGAATTCAAGGCTTGAGTTTATTTCTCCATAGGAAAATTTTCAAGTTCCTTCCAAACTGAATACTTCTAGTAGTTGTAGATACCTCAAATCTTTGGTAGATTTACATAGGCAGCTATTCCGAGATCCTTTTTCTCAATAAATGTATTACTCCACTGTATATTTATATCATGACTTTGATCTTATCATTGCTTCAACACTTAGTGCTTCAACTGTAAACATATCACTGAGAATCATTCTTTTGAAATATGAAGTTATGGCTGAGACTGTGAAGTGATCGAGCTTATATTTGTGATACTAGGTTTTCTGAGATTGATCCGAGTTTGTTTTGTGGTAGACTGAAATCCAAATTTCCTTCTGAGATTATTTATCGAACTTACACTCACTGTGACATCTGAACTAGTGAAGATTTATCACTACAAGGAAAATATCCTCTAGTGGAGGTTATAAAAGAGGTTTTTAGTGTTATAAAATTGGCTAAAATTGTCAAAAAAACATTTGCTACAACATTCGTTTTTGGTAACGAAGGTTTTGACGGAGCTTCTAACGGAACTTCAACACAACTAAAAAACCCTGGGTGGCCGGAGGTTTTACGGATGTTTTTCTCATCGGTGCGCACATCATGTGTGAACGCACTAGTGCATTTTACCCTGTACGCACCGGTACTGTAAATATACCAAGCACCGGGATGGAAAACAAATTCCGGAAGCCCTGGGTGTTTAGCAACGTCCCAGTGCATGCCACCCACAAAGATGCACCGGGCCGATAGAAGGTGCATGCATTGCCCCCGTTAAGGTGTAAAAACGCACCAGGCCGTTTAGGTGTTAAAACACACTGGGCCGTTAAGTTATAAAAACACACCGGCACGTTAAAGGCAAACCATGCCGGTGCATGCAATGTTAGCCTCACTCTCATGTGAACAAAAACAATTATAAATCCAAAAGTATAATTAAATTAATTACATCTTGAAAATTAGGAATTTGTGCCTAATTTTCAAGATTGAGTTGGTTCCTCTTAATTAGGAGTTAGTTTAGGCCTACCTAACTTGGCTCCTAGATTAGTGTGTGGTTGAGATATTTTTTCAACCAAGTTGTCCAAGATAGACACACTGTCTTGAGACAAATTCCTCATCTATTTATTTGTATTATAACATTATTTTAATAATGAAGAGTATGAGGAGTACAGTAAGGCTGTGTGGCCTTTTCTGCCAGTTCTATGCCTCTGGTATTTTTTATGAGTGTTTTATTATTTAATTAATTTTCTACATATGGTATTAGAGCTGGTCTAGGTTAAACCCTGAGTATGTGGAGGCCGACTTTGACGACTGGTGCAAGAGACGAAGAGTATAGGGCGCGATTGTTGTGAACGTGTGAAAGGAGATTGTTGGAGAAAATTGCATGGAGCAGCGGGAGTTCGCCACGATCTCTTGAGCGTTGTTGAGAATCGAGTGGTAGAATGTGATTGTTGGACGAATGCAGAGATGATTCCCCATGGTGTCGTTGTAGTGTGAATATCATTCAAGCATTGAATCCATCGTTTCCAAGGTAATTATGGGCCATAACCTATAGGTCAGAAAATTGAGAGCGAGGATAATATGAAAACGAATAAATCTCTAGAAATCGTTTTCATTAGAGACATGAATTGATTGTTATGGTGTAGTGTAATTTTATGCTGAATTATTATGACTGTGTTCTTTTGGCGCTGCCACAAGGAAAATATTAAAGATCTACTACCTCAGAGGGAACAACCAGGGACTAATTTCTCTCTGTTCTTTCAATTTATCGAACAAATCCAATTCCAGATTCTCTAAATGCATATCATGATCGATATTGCGGTGTAAAGTCAGATGCTCACTGTATTTAAGGATTGCGTACTGTTGGAGAAACAATGAACACCAATTTTTTTACTGCCAATGAGGAAATGAGATCTAACACCATTGTTGAACATGTGTATTGTGTGTCATAACACTGAGAGGGCACAAGAAAGAGCTGAGATGGTTCAAGAAACTTCCACCGACAATGATTCTTATTCCGAAAGGGATCGGGAATGAATCTTTCGAGGTCTTAGTACTTCGGCCCGATTGTTGTTTATCTCTGATGGAGGTATGTTATCATTGAAATTGTTACGTAAACATAAGTCACCGTGTTCTGCCATGAGTTTCATTTATGAATTCCGCCGCAGAGAGAAAGAATATTGCATTATAATCGGTTGAAACAACCTTTCCCAATCCTAATGACTATAGTTGACATGAATGCAATCTCTATTATTTCCCGATATTTTAATCTTCTCCACCATTCTCAGTGTTTGATTTTTTTTAGATGAACATTTGAAGGTATGTTATAGCAGAGAGCCAAAAGGTGGCTTGTGTGGGAAATCTCCATATTTGGCCTCAGGAAATGCGCTCCCTTCCCATTCAAAAATAATCATTTAATCATATCGATAAATAGGAGGTTGAAGTAGCACAGCTTATGCATATACGCTCGGTCAGAGCAGTTCTCAATATCCTGCAAGCCCAACTAATAAAAATCTTCCCACGTCAATCTCTCTACCAACATTCCTAAGCATCGCTCCGCCTCCCATCTCTTCTTATTCCAATTCCAAAAATAAAAATAAAAAATACAACCTTGGCCAGTCTTGAGCTAGTTAAATCAGAGAGCGTAGCCCAGAGAAATGTATGTTGGGTCGCCGATGTAGGAAAATTACAGAGACATTGATCAGAAAGGGAGCCTATCCTGAGTGGATACCTAGTGTTTTCAATCTGAAGGAGGTCGTGAGTTTTTTTGAAAAGGGCCGAATCAATGGAATTACTAGTGCACAGAGATTGGTGGAGGCTCGAGGAAGAGAAAAATTCTGAAACGTTGTGTGATGTTCAAGGTGGAATTTATGTTGTGTTGCATTGTCAAAGCCTCTAAAGTTTGTGGTCGATGTTGTAGAGATCAAAGGGAGTAAGTTGCTATTACATTTCTGATTTATTTATTATTATATAAATAATCCTTGGAAGCAGGACCAAGTCTTCTAAGTCCTAAAGTGAAACTAGATTAATAGCTTGGTAAAATTGGAGGCATTAGGCCGCTGTAACAGTCCTTTCCAGGGCAGATTGCGCTTATTTGGTATTTTTGGGCCACATACACTTATTTATGGGCATGTTGAGAGCCTCGATCAAACATTTCTTAGTTTCCATCACTTGTGAATCTAAAAAAGTTGTGGAGTGATCGCTGTTTGAGATCAAGGCCTATTGGAAGCCACAAAAAGTCATGTTTTGTCATACACACTTTTGTGTACAAGCCTAAAAGAGGTCGGGAGTATTGTATTATGTTTTGAATGATTTTCGGAACTCGATTTCCATTTCTAGCAGATAAGTAGCAAGGAGTCAGGCGTTGTAGGGAAAGATGAAGACAACCAAGGAGGAAAAGTGATTTGTGAATATTTTTGACTTTAGGGCCTAGACTTTGAAAATCATGGGCGAACCTTCAATTTTATTGCTTTTAATTCAGTCAAAGATAAGTTGTATTATAATGGTTGTGAAATGTTTGTAATAGTGGAGCAATAAGTTTTTTTTACATAAGTGATCATAGAATGTCTCGATGAGATAAAGGTGCATGAAATTTTTTATTTTTGGAGAAATAAGGTGAATTTGGAGTGATAAGTGATTTTTTTAAAAAAGTTGGTTCTTATTTTAATCCAAAGTAATATTTTACTTTGAGAGAGATTGAGTCAGTCCATCTAGTTTTTGAAAACAAGGAGTTCTCACAATTTGTGCTTGAGAAGCTTCAATGAAGATGTTGTAAAGATAGAAGGATGATGTACCCCATACTTAATAAAACATAATTTTTTGGTGCTTGTGTCCTAGATCCGCCTGAAATTGAATAAGGGGATCTCAGGTACACCGTGTGTAGTGAATGCGTGTGCATGACTTGTGTCCACTTTTGTGACACTCTTTTTGTAATATGGTACACAACAAATTAAACAACTACATGCACATAAGCAAGCTTAAGTATACAAGTAATCATAATTCAGTAATCTAGCTCTTGTGATCAAGCTTAAGTACACAAGCACAAACAATCACATGCATTTGTGTGACACATCATCAAGTTGATAAAGAGGTCTTCTAAAACCACATCATTCAATCAAAGAATTCAAGTTAAAGACGCTACAAAATTAAGCATTCCAAAACAGGACGACATCAACAACACTTTTTGTATCACTTGTAGATAAACATTTTTGTAACTGAGTTGAATTATCAGGGTGCATTCTCGGTTGAAATCGACACCCCAATTTGAATTTATAAGGTGTTCAAACTAAGACAACTAAGTCAAGCAAGTCTTCAATTGAGTCATATTATTTGAACTTGTCATTTCTCTTTTGGGTGCATATTCGACAGTGTTTGACACCCTTTGCCAATAAGCACAATCAAGTTAGTACAAAGTTCACAACGTCAAGCTAGCCAGCGTGAAGTTCATTGAAGAAACAATCAAAGCAAGCAAGCGAGTTCAACTCTAACACAAGTAAATGTAATATTCAAACAACACTCAAGCAAGTTGAAATCTACAGCACGCGAGCGTGAGTTCCAGTGAGCGTGAAACAAGCAAAACAAGTTTCACCAAGCAAGAGATCAAGCAAATTCCAAAGCAAGCGAGCATGTCATTCAAATCAAGCGAGAGAATTCAATCCAACAAGTTCAAATCAAGTGAGAAAGTTCAAGACAAGCGAGCCTGAATTCAAGTGAGCGAGTCCCCATGGTGAAACACATCCAGCTGTTACAAGTTCTTCACAATTTGATCCTATCAAGTGCTTAAGACATGGTGCAAATCAGCGAAGCAACTCTTGTTGATATTTCACGACATCTACAATAGACAAATGAAATGATTGAGTACCTTCAACTGGAGTCGCAACTACAAAGAAATGAGTTGCAAGAGCAGAGTGATGCTTTCGAGTCTTTGAACCATACAGATATAGATGATAAGCCATTTATCCAAACAACTTCAAGTGTCAAAGTTGTCCAAGTTCAACTATCTTCCAAGCCAATCATCAAGCCATGAGAAGAAATCCAAACAGAAATCGAAGAGGATTAGGATATGTCAAAGATGACAACAACTTACATATCCCAGATTATTCAAAGCCCATCAAGTTTGTCAGTGTAGGCTTTTTTGAACAAATCACATCAACAAATTCTGCGAAAGTTGCAGACAAACCGAAATGCACGCAAACCGAAGTTGTAGTCAAACCAAAATGCTCACATTGTCAAATAACAAGTCATATGGAAGATCATTGTTTTGATCTCCATCCTTGTCGCCATTGTGGCAAGCCGAATCATTCATCAGAGAAATGCTGTAACCAAAACCAACCGGCCAGATTGAAGATCAATTATGAATGGATTGATCCTTGGGAATGGTTGTCAACAGTCAAAAGATTGTTTAAGTTCTTCAACCGAATTCAATCACACCTATTGCAGTCGACAGTCAACTAAAGATGGTACTCTCGTGCAGATGAATGAGGGAGTACACCAGTGAAACTCTCCTACACTTGAAGGGGGGAGTTTAGAAATAATTTCCAGATGATTGTCTCTCCTTTTAGTTGAAAAAGGGGGAAAATGATAATGAAATTGAAGGTGGTTGTCAGACTAAAAGTTTCGTCAACATCAACAAAAGCAGAGAGTGGGCATCTTTAGCAGCCAGTGGGCGTTCAAACATCCAAGAAGCCAGTGGGCATCAACAATGAGCAATTTCCGACAGCATCAACAAAAGCAACAGTGAGTTGTTTTTGACATCATCAACATCATGAACCAATGGGCGTCTTCAACATTTTGTCAGTGGACAAGCAAATTCGCTTGTGGGCATCATCAATTTTTTTGTCAGTGGACAAAGGATGCTGATTGCAAACAAATGACAGATGGATCCTTTTGCAGCTTGGTACGTGATGAAGTTGTCAAACAAAATTTAGAGATGAATCAGACATGCAGCTGACTCATGGTTTCTTCAGATTGCAGTTTTTTCGGCATCCAGCTTTGGCGGTTTTTCAGGCAATGTGTTTGAGGATCAACAGTTTCAGCATGAGAACTTGGAAGATGGTTCCTTGTTCTTATTTTGGATTTATCATCGAGGGGGGGAATGTTAGCCTCTCTCTCATAAACAATTATAAATCCAAAGTTAATTAAATTAATTAAATATTGAAAATTAGGATTTGATGCCTAATTTTCTAGATTATTTTAGTTCCTCTTAATTAGGAGTTAGTTTAGGCCTACCTAACTTAGCTCCTAGATTAGTGTGTGGTTGAGACATTTGCTCAACCAAGTTTTCCAAGATAGACACACTATCTTGAGACAACTTCCTCATCTATTTATTTGTATTATAACATTATTTTAATAATGAAGAGCACGAGGGTACAAGAAGGTCAGTGGTGGCCTTTTCGCCAGTTCCATCTCCGGTATTTTCCTAGTCAATGAGTGTTTTATTAGTAATTGAAACCATACCGGTACATGTAATGCCTATCCGCCCGCTTCCGGTGTGGTAGTCATCGATAAAGCGCATCAACATTCTACTTCTTTTTTATTGGTATTTGGTAAAGTGCCCATAGGTCGTAGAAACACATTGATGCGTAGTATCATAAAAACACACTGTTGCATAGTAACTAACATGCACCTATGTTCATTTTCTATTTTTTAGAAACATCGACCTGTGACAGTCTAATTATTGTGATTTTTTAAAATTCATTATTCATCAAATGCCGAAACATATCTTATAACATTATTCATATCAAATAAATTTTTATTAGTGTATTTGAATGTGATGTTTGGATCATCAGATTTCACATCTCTTCATTATAATATTTAATCATCCATATATTTAATCAGTCGTGTAACATTTCACAACGACAATGGAGAACACAATAGAATAAATTAAAATGTATATATATATATATATATATATAAGAACTCTTTGTCATACAAAATGGGACAGTTATTGGTATCCCTTTTTCTTTCAATTGGGACACTATGTCCATTACATTAAACAAAATTTTTGATTTCACAGACAAATATTTCAAAAAATACGACGGCTTTCTTTGTTATCCAAACATATTGATCATCATTCTTTATTGGAATCGTTGTCACTGCTTGAGCTACTTCCATGACTTGGGTTATTTGGAAGAATGTTTTGTTCATTTTTTTGATTGTTTTCTTTCTCTTCAAGTTCCATCTACAAACATAAAAATAAAGTGTAATGAGTATACACATTGGCGAGAATAATGAAAATTTAAATATTAAATAATATACATCAATGTAAATCGAAAAGAAATGTACCATAGCAAGAATTGACTCATGAACTATACACATTCTTTCAAAACCAAATTTCATGCCATCTTTCAACAATTCATTTGTTGGTGCAGTTCCATACATTTTTTCCTGCAAGTTTTATACCCCATAACAAATCATAGATTTAATATAAAAGATTTTTTTTGTTCTATTAATTATAGAGGAAGTTAAGTAAAACAAGATAGATGCTTACAAATTCTACAATGAATTTCTGATATGCCAACATATACTGACAACCCATATTTAACCCAATTTCAATCAATTCTTTTGATAGTTCTTTGTATGTTAGCACCTGTTTGAAGACATTCAATGATGATTGTTGTAAAAAAACTTAAAATATACAAAAATGAAATCTAGTTAAGTTGTTATAAGGAAGTAACAATTACTCACAAACATAGATATCAACCCTTTTATTCCTTGTCGTCTTGTTTTATGTGATGAATGGGTTCCATTTTATTTTATTTTCTGCAAGAAAATACTTGAAAATTAATATTGAATGCTAAGTTGTTTATTTATTTCACCTAATCGAAAAATTCAATGATTACATATTACATTTGAAGCACGTTGTTTTTGAGATGGCTCCTCGTGCGATGCAATTATGTCCATTTCTTTAACCATCTCCTTGTACCCTTTTTTGGACATTTCTACGGACATATTTATGATATAAACTCATTTATCCTTTGAGATTTTCATAATCTTCCTGAAAATGTAACATGACAATAAACTATTTAATTTTAATATTGATATGTGAAAAGTAAATATAACAAAAGTGATATTTATAAATGATTAATTTGTAGTAATATATACATATAATTCTAGAAAATCATTTAAAGGAATATTAATTTTTCAGTGCTTATTTTTTGTTGTTGTACTTTTTTGCTATTAAAAGTCTGACATGTCTCATTGACCAATTCTCTGGAAATTCATCCTATAGTTTAAATAAAATTGGGTTCTTGGAATCATTGGATTGATTTTTGTATTATACGTGGAAAGAATGTTTATACATTTGTTCCATTAGATCCCTCAAAGTTTTGTAAAAGTTTTCCCCCTTTCGTTAACCTCCAACACAACTCCAGATGAGCGAAGGAGAAATTCATTTTCATTTGCATGCTCTGTTTTTTCTTTTCGTAGAACAACATTCATTTTCTTCATTGTTGGTCCTTGTAGAAAATTAAAAATATCTGAATTAGATTGTTTGAATTATGTTAGCTAATATTTTTAAGTATATTATTAATGAAAATTCAAAAAAGAAACTCATATTGAACCGATAGTATTTTTTCACTCACCTGATTCATCCTTTTGCAAATTTTCCATCAAGCTTTTACGCTCTTCTATTCTTAGATCATAAATAATCTTATTGAGCTTCGCCATTTTGTGGCTTTGGATGATACACACTAAACAATACATATTAGTTAAACTTACATATAGTTCAATAATAATAATTTTTGTAAATAATTTACAAAGAACTTGTCTTTTTTTCTTTTCTCGATGTGCTATCAGTGTTTTTGTTACTTGAACTCTTGTCAGTAATTTTTTTATCAATTTGAAAACTGTACCATTCATTAATATATTTTATAAATAAATCACATACTTTTCAGATTAAAAAAAAAAAAAAATCAAAAAAACGGTGCGCCTTTTGCAACGTACGCACCAAACGCGGTGCGTTAGATTCTTATAAACACACCGCCAATACAATACAAACACCATACGATGCTCTTTGTCAGTAATGAGACCTGATGCATTATATTACTACCGTAGCACCGATTAACATAAACATAAATTAATAAAAAATTGTTTTTATCAAACAATGTTTTTTGTTAGTACGCGCCGGGTGCGCTATACTACAATTGCGCATCTGTGCAGTATTTTAAACAATGGGCACTGATTAAAAAAACTGTTTTTAAAAAAATCTTGCAAGGGACAACATGGGTTGGGATCCGACTCTGCAAGTGGTCCTGTGGGTTAGATGCCATACGCCTATATATATATAGTAATACAAACCCTATAAATCTAAAATGAAAAGCCCTAATTGTGAAGTCACATAAACAAGAAGAAGTAAGGGTTTAACGTAAGAATGGATTTTTTTTGTTTTCTTCTAAATTTTAATTAAATGTAAATAAGAAATAGAGAATGTAAATGATTTTATTTGTAAAATGCACAACAAAATTTAAATTTTTTACTATGCATGTATTAAATCTAATAGAAACTGTAAAAAAAACAATTATTACAATAAAATTTGACAATTTTACTATACTATAGGGTTTTTGTGTGAATCACTAGATGTTTGAAATTCCGATTTTCTGAATAGTGCTGCAGTTTGAAATTATTTTGCTGCTCCACAGTGCTCTCTTGCTCTAGGTATGTCTCTCGTGCAAATCCCTCCCTGAATTTTTCTGCAAAAATAATGAAATAAGGAATAGATTTTACTATTTAAAGAACTTTTTTATGAAATTAGATTTTCAAAAATAATTTGCTGCACATTTTTCAATTTACCGCTTTTTTTTTTCATTTCAAAAAAAGAAAGTTACATTTTTTTTTCCAGATATTCGGTGAGTTTGTTAACTAACGGCACCGGTGCGTCCATTAATAAAACCACACCGGTGTGGTTAACAATACATTAGCACAGATAACAATAAGTCATTTTTTAAGGCACCGAAATTACTTTTAGGTATGTACACCAAAATTTATTGTTGATTTTTCTCAAATGCAAGGAGAAAATATCGTAATTATATCAAATGGACAATTCTTCAAAATCCATATCGTTCCGTAATATTTTCAAATTTTATCACAAAGTTCTCCCTATCCATCTGTAGATGTAATTACTTCAGATTTTATTTATATTTTCATTATCTAATTGAATTTATTTATTTTATCCATGAAAATTAGCTGAATAAAATTAATGTATGCAAATTTGCAGGTTCATGCAGATTCAAAATCGAGTTCAGATGCATAAAATATTCAAACAATTCCAAAATGTCGGAAGCTCTTATGAGAAGCAGCATAATGGAAGGCACAATTGGTAGATGAAAATGGATAGCCGCTTCACCCTGCCAATTGTAACATGCCATCTTCTAGCCACAATCCTCGGACAATGATGGTAATAATAATTGCTTGGTATAATGTAATTATTTCAACGTCAAAACAATTAATCATGCATTGACATGCTTACTAATTGATATCATCGATTTTGTACTAATCAAGTTCAAATATATTTTTTGAAATTATTAGGATATTAGTGATGATGACCACACTTACCTACCATCTTCCGTTGCACCCCACGATAATGTGAAATCGAGAGAAGGTTGAACTGAGAGAAAAACTCGGAGAGGAACGATACCGAGAATGGTTTAATCAACCACTTATTCAATTCCCACTACGTCCAGATTTACTAATTAGGAATGATTACAACAATAGTAGTTCTTCACAAGTTGACAATGGAGACAATCAAATAGAGGTTGATATGGATGATTACTTAAGGGATATGACTTCCATGGAGACACTGTTGTTATATGCATTCCAAAACGATGATCAGCTAGGGGATGATGGTCATAACACTGATACCTTTTTCGAAAGCCTTAAATTTTCTTCCACCACCCCTCTCTTTGGAACCTGGCAGTCAGTCACATTCTATGCAGTTGGGGACAATGATGTTACTGTACAACTTGAAAGCAAAGTTTGTCTTGTCAAATACATGTTTCTCGGAAATTTTGAGGTAATTGACCATCAAGTCCTTTATATTTTGAGAAATATAATCACACAATCAACATTACAAATGGTCAATTTTATGAACGTTAATAATCATCAACATTAATGTGCATTTAATATTGTCCATGATCAACTACATGTTATTCAAAGATAAGGTTCTTCTGAGTGATAATGTCTTGCTCGGTAGCTGTGAAGAGGCAAAGAAATTATTGAAAATGTTGGGTGTTGAGTATATATCATATCATGCATGTCCAAATGATTGTATTCTATATAGAGGAGAATATGTAGACAAAGAGATATGTCTGAAATGTGGGCATGAAAGGTATGATAAATAAAAAAAGAAGGGGAAATCACGTGGTCCTCCTGTTAAGATATTGAGGCACATGCCTATAATCTCAAGGATTCAAAGGCTCTTTCATTGCAAAGAATTTGTTATGTTGCAGGGATGGCATGCCTCACACAAAAGTGAGTTGGGAGTTATGAGAATCCCAACAGATTCAATAGCCATGAAGCATATAGAGGATACATGGCCCGAAAAATTCAAGGATGAAGTACGAAGTCTACGACTCAGCATAGCCATGGATGGCATCAACCCATATTCCCTCCGGAATACCAACTATTTTGTTTGGCTCATAGTAGTGATCAATAACAATATCCCCCCATGGTTTTCCATGAAGAATGAACATCTTATGTTGGCTCTCATAGTCCCTGGTAGAATACAAGTGAAGGATATGGATGTCTACTTAAAATCACTGGTAGATGAATTGAAGGAATTGTGGGACGGGATAAATGTATACGATGTATCAAGGCCCATCACAGTAGAGAGGAGTTTTACGTTGTATGGAATATGTGCTTACACGACACATGATTATCCAAGCTTAGGAGTTTTCTCTAGTAAATTACATGTTTACTGATTTGTTTGTATATGTAACAATATTATTTGGCATATTATTTAATTCGTTGTAATTGTTCTGATCTTAATGATATTCTTTAACGTTCCATGCATATTGTATACAATAATTTCGCAGGTCTTGTAACAAAAGGGTATTATGGATGTAAATGTTGTGGACCTTTTTTGAAAACTAGATGGTCCAACGACCTATGAAAGCCACTGTATGATTGCTCCAGGGTATTCATCCGAGAAGAACGCCCTTACAGAAGAGCAACATCCGCTTTCAATGGTAAACGAGAGAGAACCCAAATGCCTGCAATAACAACACTAGCTGAATGACTTAGAGCATATGAGACAGAGATGGAGAAGGATTTCATATAAATGTTCGATTCAAATGGGGAGCCTATGTTCGATGATCCAGAATTCTTAGACACTTATGTTGAGAAATTTCCCATTAGGATGAAAATTAAATCTATCTTTTATAACCTCCCATATTGGGAGCATCTTAAGATTACCCACTTATTAGATCCCATGCATATATTTAAAAATGTTTCATCTTCTTTATGGAGTCACATATCATCGAAAAAAGTGACACATTGGCTGGTAAGAAAGATCTTATTACTTCAAAAACTAAAAAGAAACATTGGACAAGACAATTAGAAAGTACAAGATCAGAGGCTGATCCCTCTAATTATTATTTCAAAGAAGGTGATGTCACATGGATTTTAAAAAAAAAATGATATTTCTTTGGCAAGTGAAGTTATAATGGGTGTGAGGGTGCCATCTTCATATGAGTATTCACTACGATGCTGATTCAACGTGGAATAGCATTTTTCAGGGTTGAAATTGCATGACCATTTGAATCTTCTAAGAATATGTATAATGTCAAAAGAATGATTTTATTATTTGTTATATTAATAAATTTTATCCCATGCAGGGATCATAAAACATAACTAATTTTGTATATTGTTGTATGTGTTTATAAATTTGCAATGTTATTATCCTTTGTTCGTGCATGGGTGTGTAAAACATGACTTTCCCCAAGACCTAGGACGTGCCATATCTAAATTATCTGCATTTTTACGTTGGATCATGTTAAAGGAGATTCATGTGGCTAGCATTACATGGTGGCGTCAAGAGATAGTTGAGATTGCTTTTATGTTTGAAAAGAAACCGCTGACGAGTTTCATGGAATTACAGGTTCATTTTGTAATCCACCTAGTAGATGAGCTTGAATTAGTTGGGGTGGTTTCTTGTCGTTGGATGTTCTTCTTAGAGAGGTACATGAAGAAATTGAAAGGTTTTGTTTGACAAAGGGAAAAACTCGAGGGGTCTATGGCAGAGAGGTACATATCGTATTAGTCTTTCTATTATGCTAGTGAGTACATCAAGCAGATCGATAATAGACCAGGTGCAGTGATTTGGGACGATGAAAGGGATGAAGACAAAAGATAAGGGGAGATTCTCCAAACAAATGGAAATAGGTGCTTGATAAAGAGTAAGCGACTTATAATTTTTCAAATTTACACAAATTAAATATTCACGTTGAACTTAGATATGATGTATATTTTGATCTCATATGTACAATATGTTGGTTTGATTTCATCAGCGAATGCAAAAATTGAAGCAATCAATAAATTCATTCTTTACAATTCTGAAGTGACACAACCGTGGGTCGCATTTTATGAACAAAAGAGGATGAAATGGGATAGTGACAAGAAAGAATTCAAACGGTTGAATGGTAGAAGTGTGCCTTATCCCGATCATTTAAAAGAAAATATGCCAATTATATGCCCCAACAGTTGGGTTGCTGACCAAGTTAGAAAGAAATATGGTGCAACTGGTCATTACCCGTGTGCTGAAGAGGATGTGATAAATGTAGGGACTGGGTGCAACAACTTGGTAATAATCTATTTATGTACATTTTAAATTTAATAATGCGCTTTTGAAATGTAACATCTATATTTTATATTTTAACAGTTGGGTTATTAGACACATGACACTATGATTTCTAAACTTTTTTATGGGTGCATTTGTTCCCATATGTGTGGGCATATGGACACCATTTTTGCACAGAAAATTCTAATGACGGGCACATGACACAAGAATGTGGAGTGGAAGTCGAGTTCGATCAATCTAGTCGAGCTAGCCACCGTGATCAAAACCTAGTGTGAGGGACGTTAGGTTACGCCATAAAGATACAAGAGATCATTGAAGTGGGCTTCTCTTCTTTCCGATGTATCATTTTTAGGTGAAAGTGGTGGGACACCTTTGATCGGAATAATGTAAATAAAGATCGCGATAGTAGGCTAATATGTATCAACTCTAGAAAGATGTGGGATGAAGCTAAGGAGCCTTATGTTTTCCCCAAACACTGAAACCAAATGTTTTTTACCCAGATGTGTTGGATAGGGATTGTGGTTCATATTGAGACATAACCCTAGATCAAATTATGTTTTTGAGAACAATAGTGTTATCATGCCAAGCGAGATGGAAGATAGTGAGGGTGATCATTAGAATAGAGAGTGATATGGTACATGTGTTATTTCATCATTTATACTATTTAAGATGAGTTTTTATAAAGAATATGACTTAACCTTATAACTAAGACTCTCTTTTCAAAACATTATAATATGTATTTTGAATTAATTGGTTTGCATTGTGTTGATGTTAAAATCATTTCAGTTGATAATTTGCAATTATGTTGATCTCGAAAACAAAACAATGCATTGTATCAAGTTCTTTTTTTATATCAATTCCTAAAATAATACAACTACTTCATTTCTTTAAATGTGTGTGAATGATATCTTCAAAATTAAAAAAAATGTATTAATGTATATTTCTATTTTTGGTATGTAAGATCATAATAAAATAATGATAATTATAAACATGAATTTATTTGCATTATTTTCTAAACTTTATTATGTTACAAAAATTCATATTATTCTAGATTTATTATTTTACAATTATTTGTATTCATACAAATTTACAATTTTACAATTATGGTAATTTAACAATATATATGGTATACATTTTACTTACGGTAGTTATGGTTCAAAATTGACAATTAATTTACAATTTTACAATTTTAATAAAATTGAATCATGACAATACATACAATTACAATTACAATTTTACAATTTCACAATACAATTATAATTACATTTACAATTTTGACAATTTTACATACAATTACAATTAAAAATACAATTACAATAATTTCACTATACAATTTCAATCATTTCACAATACAATAACTATTACAACTACAATTACAATTTACAAATATTTTATATACAATTACAATTAAAATTCCAATTACAATCACGATGCATACAATTGCAATTACAACTTTAAAATTTTACAAATTTACAAATTTTACAATTTTAATAAAATTGAATGATGTCAATACTTACAATTACAATTTTACAATTTCACAATACAATTACAATTACAATTACAATTTTACAAATATTTTACATAAAATTAAAATTACAATTACCATATTACAATTTTACATACAATTACAATTAAAATTTCAATTACAATTTACAATTTTACAATTTTACATACAATTACAATCTTACAATTTTGCATACAATTACAATTAATATTACAATTACAATCACGCATACATTTACACTTACAATTTTACAAATATTTTACATATAATTACAATTACAATTTTACAATTTTACATACAATTACAATTAAAATTACATTTACAATCATGATACATACAATTACAATTACAATTACACAATTTTACAATTACCAATACATAATATTTAATAGATATCATGATTTAATATTAAAAATAAACATCGCGATCATGATGACCATCGTACAAACATCATACTCTAAAATACACATTCAAATTCGCTAACATTATCTAATCATCGTGATCATGATCATCTAACAAAACACAAGCATTGTATAACATCATCTCAACACAAACATAAAATATACATCTCATGTCAAATAACTGCTATCACATACACATCTATCTGCAAACACATTAAATGAACATATCTAACATGACCTAACAATATACACATCATGATGAACACCAACATGTAAATTAAGTACATCAACATGAAAATAAAATACATGCAACATATATCTATATATATATATATATATATATATAATGTAAAAAATATACAACTGTAATATAACTACATATAAATGTCAAATATATGGTGGTACTCCATCAATACTATAACTAGTACTAGTCGAGGTCTGCTCAGTCGATGGTGCAACCTCATGCTCAGATGGATGACGTGCCTGCTCCAGAGGTGCTTGCTGATCAGATCATGTAGTATGCTCAGGAGATGCCTGCTGATCAAATCATGCAGTTTTCTCAGGAGGTCCCTGCTGATGAGTTGTCGATGGTGCAACCTGCTAAGTGGATGGTGTCTGCTTAGATGGACCTTCCTTCTCAGGATCATGTGCCTGCTCAGTCGATGGCCGTGTCTGCTAAGGACTAGGTGCATGTTGAGAGGATGATCGTTGATCAGGACTCGATGCTAGCTGCTCATCTCCGACGCGAGGTGAAGGAGGAGGAGATGCGGTACTAGAATGATGATCACTCCCCTCGTAATCATGATCATCAGATGAGCTGCTCTGTCGTGCATCTCCACGATGGCTATCTCTCCTAGTCGCTATTACTCTGGAAGTTCTAACGATGTGATGCATAGGGGTCATCCTATCGCGGGGCATGTCTCTCTAGAGCTCTGTGAGCCTACGATGAACCTAGATATCTCTGATCGTAGCAGAGCAGACTCCCTCATCAACCAGGAGTCGACACAGTCGGTCGCCCAACTCCATCCTGAATTGGATGTCCACCCTACACCACATCCCCACATGTATCTTCACCCGAGGATCAGGTCTGTCACCTTGATCCACCGCCTCCACCATCTCCTCGTCATGATCTACATTTGGATCGTTCGGTGGGGGTGGAATCATGTCCACAACAAATGTGCCAATATCTACAAAATATATAGTACACAGAAATAATTAGATAATTTCATTAAAAAATTTAATAAAACAAGTTAAAGAATGTTTTAGAATAAATTTTATTCTAATCAATTAATTAAGGCACTAAAATGAAACTATATTAATTTAAAGAAAACACTAATATTACCTATAGCATTCAGTGGCTCATCCTGTGTGAAGAGGATGTTGGTACACCCTTGCCAATCCAAACCCGCGCACAAACACGTCACCATCACAAATGAGTGATCATCAACATTGGCTAGTAACTCCAGTGCATCACTAGATATCCTGGCCGGGTAGTCGGACAAGCCCCTCTTGGGCATCATCTGGCCCCACATCTGCATCCGTACATGCTACATCAACCTGAGGATGCCGAAAAAAAGTAGGCCTCGTCTTTAGAAACCTCTCAAAAAATAAACAAAACAAATCTAAAGAAAAAGGGAAGGTCAACCTCCCACGTGCTTGAGAACTACATCTATCTAATGCCATACAAAACTGTCGCCAAAAAATGGTAGACCATCTCACAAATCGTGGCATCTGGAATAAATAATCAACATAAAATAAAAGCGGGCAACTAATGCACTGTCCGTCACTAGTATAGTGTGTAATGGTCGTCAGTAGTAGTGAGAGGCACCTCACCTCCTCTGGACCAAATGAAGCAATGCATAACTGACCACTAGACACCTGCAAATCTGCAGGAGAAAGTATATCGTCCCTAATGTATCTCTGGGAGTACGCCAACTAAATCTCTGCTGCATAATCGACGAGGACGTCTGGGAACTGGAGAAAATCCTGCCCTCTCCTAGATGGGCTAGTAATAAAATAGATGTTCTCCTCAGTGGGCTCGTACCACTAGCCAAGACCAACCCAAAAAGCCTGTCGGTGGGTATCCCACATGTAGATTAGCTGTCCCAATAACCCATTGTGCCCCTTCAGGGATGTAGCCTCCTCATAGAACTTGAGGAGGCCTACCTCCCTTAAGAGCAACTAGGTGGGTGCCATAATAAGGTGAGGTTACAAAAGTCTCTCCCTCTCCCATGACTCGCACAACTGAATCATGTTATAAGGGTCCTCCATATGCTCTTGTTGTTCCCTTTGCTCTCTCCGTTGATGTCACTGAATGATTTACATATTAAATAATTTTTTTTATTAAATGAGAAATGTATTTACAAATATATATATATATATATATATATATATATATATAGAAAACAAAAAACACTCGGTGCAAAAAAAAAAAAACAGTAACGCACCATTGCCAATGCGTACTTCTTTATCATGCACCACGCACGGTGCGCATGAAAAAAGTGCGCGTACCATGCAAACAAGAATATTTTTTGTTCGGTGCGTTGACCAAACTATCAACACAGTGAGAAATGGACATCAACAATGCGGGAAATGGGAGCATCGATGGCAGGGCGCCTCAAAGAAGAAAAAATCACACCAATGCTTGAGAGCTTTAGAGCAGTGAACAAGTAAAAATGAGGTTTTTACGGCGGGTATTTTTTCTAAATTAACCCTTTTTCAGTGCGCTCGATTTTGAGACGCACTGGGTGGTTTTATCAATGGCGCACTGCACATCATTATGGTGCACTGGATTATGGAGACGCACCAGGTCGGTTTGTACATAGAGCATCGATGTGTTGGAGTACTGAGACACATCGGGCCAGTTTGTACGGAAAGCACAGTGTCTCAGTGTGCCAATTGATAATACGCACCAGTGTGTGTTATGATTAGAAACGCACTGCAAAAAAACATCTGCAAAAACCTCCACCCGCCAACCTCCTCTAGTGACCTCCGCTACAAATGGATACTTAGGCTATTTTTATAAGGGCTTCCTCAAAAACATCTGCTAGAGGGTCTTTTCCTTGTAGTGTATGTCATCAAATTGTTGTTACTAGTGTTATCACCGAGACTATGGTACTGTGGTAGCATTGAAGCTTTGTTAGTGTCAAACTATAATGAGACTTGTGATAACATCGAACTGTAATATCATATGAATCGTGTGATATAATTGAAGTGTAATAGCATATGAATCCTGTGATATAATCGATCTGAAATCCGCATCATCATTTTGAAACTGATTTGAAATTTTCTCACTGTAATTCCACCAAGATCTTTCCTCTGAAGTCCTCTGAAACTATCCAAGCTTGATACAAACTAGCATCTCTTTTTGACTGTGAATGCTTAAGTTGAACTAAGTTCTCTAAAAGGTGTCTTGATAAGGATTGACTTGACTCACTGTATTTTTATGAGCCCAAAGATGATCTCATTAAATTATGAACCTTTCACTGTGATCTTCAAACTTCCTTTGATCATGAGCCTCGCTCTAATACCATGTTGAGAAATCCAAGGAGTTGGTAGTTAAACGATTTCTCTTATTATGACATTACCTTGTGATGTTTTTGCTATTATTAGATGCTCTTTCGATTTATCTTTTCTTATCATCAAGGCTAATTCCAAGCAACAAAAGAAGAGGACACAAGTTGTAGGCATGCTACTAAGGAAAAACCCCTCTCTTTGGGGAAAACCCAGTTAAAATTCTTTCTTCAGTAGATTCAAGATGAGACGACCAGGAGCCTTACAAATTGGACTCAAGACTACCTCCATCCATCAAGTCAACCTCATCACTATGCTTGCACCCAATCCTTGTCACTATGTCTGCACATATATTTCATCACTGTGTTTGCATTAGCACTAAGATCATTCCCTTCACTGTACTCCGCATTTGTATCTTAGAAAGGTATGCCAAAATTCATATATCATCACTGTGATCTACATTCTGTTGGTCAAAGTTGTCATTGATGTCAATATGGCATTATTGGAGATGGAAAATATTCTTGTGATACATGTCCTAAACTTTGAGATGTTGTCCTAACCTCATGCAAACCCTAGGATAAAACCCTAATCATGAAGATGATGCATATTCAAGTCACATGATGCATAAGCCAAATTACCATGAAACCCTTATAGGCACATGTATGTATAATAATACTCTTGATGCAAGTCCTAAAACTAATGCTTGATATATGATTCCCTATCCTTGTTAAATATGCCCATGATTTTTTGTTGAAGGTCACACTTGGAGCCCTAGATGCCCTAAATTCCTTATTAAATATGCCCTAATCCTAATAAGCTTTAACAACTAAGTATATGAAGAAGCAGTCCTGGACATAAAATCATAAAGGTTTCCATGGATAAAATAATGATGACAATTTCACAAATGTATTTTTCTTGATGGTAAAATGACCCTAATAGAAGGTGAAACTGGAATATACTTATAGAGGATATTTTTACCTTTATAACAAGCCCTTACACACCCTCTTAGACTTGTGGTTACCAAGAGGCTCAGACTTGTTGCATTCTTTGAACTTGTGACTACCACCTTTGGATTATTTGAAGATCTCCTTGAAATGAAATTTGAATATTGATCTTGGACTAGGAATTGGAGCAACACTTTGAAAGAAATCTTGTTTTCTAAAAATCTTGGAACATCTTGAAGCAATATTTACCCTTGAAAAATAAGTGGATCAATTCTGGATGAAGGACAACTTCAACATTCTGAAGTATTGTTTGGAATTGTTTTAAGGATACTCTTGAGTAGACCTTGGAGTATCATCCTAGAACACATTTTGAAGCATTTGAAGAACATTTGAACACCTTGGAGAATTCTTGGGGAAACCTATTGATGACATCTTAAGGGATCATTGAAGACATATGAAGACACTTGTAGAAGCTGATCTTGGAGACATTATTGGAGACCATGATGCATTGTTGAATTCATCATGATGTGACCTTGGAGAAAGTGTTTGGGTGACATGAAGAGTAGCGGTGACACCTTCTGAGAGGACAAAGTTGTCATTGGTGAGCTAAGGACTTTTAAGATCTATTGAAGGAAGTGTTTAATGTGAAGATATTGTCAGGGCTTATTGCTAAAGATATTGGGAGCCTTGAAGAATCATTAAAACTATCTTGACGAATTGAAGTAGTGATTTGGATCCCTAAAGGATAAGAGTCCTCAAGAAGGCCAGGTTGGAGCCTGTACCAAAGATAGGGTTGGAGCCTCAAAGAGACAAGGTTGGTGCCTTGGGAAGATAGGGTTGGAGCCTTGTGGAGTCCAAGTTGGAGCTTGGAAAAATATAGGTTGGAGCCTGGTAGATTGGAGATTGGTGTCTTCATCTAGGGTTAGAGCCCTAATTATTATTATAATTGATTCATTGTAAATAGGATTGGAGTACTCATCATTGATTAATAAAATTATTATTCTATCATTTTTCATTTTTTGTTCTAATTATAAGTGATCTTAACTAGTAAAAATAACAATTGAAAAGTAATTCTGATTCAACCCTCCTCTTAGTATTTCCAACAATTACTGTAATCTGCATACCTTCACTATAATCCACATTAAGATTCTTCATTGTATTCTACATTACTGTGATTGCACCAAGACTGTAATTCGATTATCCTAATTTGGGTTTAGGTCTGAACCTCCTTGTTGTAGTAGCACCAAATATTTATCTCCACTGTGATAGCATCAAGACTTATCTTCTGTGATAGCACCAAAACATTCTGTGATTTCTGAACTTGCAACTAATCTAAGCTCTCTGAAATTTTTGAGTTATGTTCTGTGATTTGAGAGGAGTTCATACTCCTATATATAGTTGTTTCCATATTGAAATGAGACGACATGAACATATGAAGAGGTGTGTCACTATTTTTTGGCCGACATGAGTTTATCTTGTGGAAGGTGACTTGATGATGAGTCCTTCGACAATAGGGAGGCTTTGATGGATGGAGGAGTAAACAAAATTGACTTTGACAATAACCTAAAGCCTATAATGAATGCTTGACCTATACATTTGACCCAAGCATGAAACCCATCCTTTAATAAGTCAATTCAACAATAATAAAATTATTTTCTTCATTCTTTTATTATGTAATGACTCAAGTACATTAGTGAAGAATGAACCTAGTTACATTATTCAACACGATTTTGTATGTATACAACTATCTTAATAGCTTCACCCCATAAAAATTTCGGCAAATCTTGATCATGTAACATGGCTTTTATAGTTTCTTCAATGGATCGATTCTTTCATTCTGTAACTCCATTTTGTTCAAGATTATATGGGACTATCAACTCCCTCTTAATCCCATAATCCTTACAGAAGGCTATAATTTCCTTTGATGTGTATTCTTCTCCATTATTAGATCTTAAAATATTGATTCTCCTTTTTGTAAGATTCTCTACTTCAGCTTTGAATTCTTGAAATATGATGAATACTTCATCTTTGGATCTCATTAAATAAACCCAAGTTTTCTTTGAATGGTCATCAATGAATGTTACATAGTATAAATGACCTCCAAGAGACTTTGGAGTCACAGGACCACAACATCAGAATGAATGAGATCTAAAATTTCTTTTCACCTTTAAGCACTACTTCCAAATGGTCTCTTGTTGTTTTTACCCAATGCAAATCTTTTGCATACTCCTTCATGATCTTGTTTTAGTTCAGGATGCCATTCACCATTGAATTTAGGGTTGGTAGGATTTTGTAGTGAAGATGACCAAATATTCTATGCCAAAGTTCACATGGGCTAACTTCAATGTGAACCAAAGCTTGAGCGAGGGGAGTTAACAATCTATAAAGTCTTCCTTCATGGATCCCAATCATCCTTGCATTTCTATGCTTGAATTTTTATCCCATACTACAACCTTTCCATCTATGAAAGAAATTATAGTACCCTTATCTTCTAGACATTAAATGGAAAGTAAATTCTTATGCAAACCTAGAACAAGCAGGATATTGTTGAGATGAATATTTCCTCCATTCTTCAGTTGTAGCGAGGTTGATCCAATTCCTCTCACATGGTAAATTTTATTGTCACCAATCTCTACGGAGTAAGAAGATTTTATTTTTGACAATGTTTTTAGTTGCTTGTGTTGACCAATCATAGTCTCGATGCTCCACTATGTTTTTAGTTGCTTGTGTTGACCAATCATAGTCTCGATTGGTCAACACAGTTTTGAAAGGCTGTGCTGGTCACCTAGGATAGTGGGTCAAGGTACTAGGGGGTGTTTCTAAGGGCAACCCATGTTTAGATGATGTTATGATTGCTTTGCATATAGATATGTTGTCGAAAAAAAATTGGTTTTGCATATATATGATTGAGTTTAGAGTGTTATGGAAAGAATGAGAGTTTCAAGAACTATAGCCTTAGGTTCAAGAGAAATAGGAAGTGAAGAGTGATCTTGTTCGGTATGGGTTGCTCAAGTTCTTTAAGAAACCACTGATGAGAGTTGGAGAGCAATTAGTCATGAGGATAACGAGTTACTGAGATTTGGATGTAGAGGCATTTGTGGTCGAGAACTTCCACATCCCTATTGCGATCTAGGATATATATTTTTTGACATGGGTGCCATTAATAAAGGGGGTGGTGGTGGGAGATACCCAGGACATCCTACCTCGTTGGAGGCGAGTGGAGGAGTTCGTTGATAGACATTGTGTGTCTGGTGCTCAAGTGAGGGACTCATCCATCCAATTGATATACTTAGAGAGGTTGGAAATGCGAGCTATTGTAGTCGCTGTGATCCACATCTTAGCTAGCCATGATTTCCACAACGTATCTAGGGGGAAGATGGTTTTGGTGGGCAGTGTGCTTATAAGGACCTATTATGGGTGTGCACATATGTTACTGACGACGTTAAAGCACCAAATGACTTCTTTTTGGATGCTAACATGTGGGAATTGCATGTATGGTACAATTCTCTGTGTGTTATTCTTTGATAAGATGCCTACATTCCAACCTCATATTCATATCCATGATGGGGGCCCATACGAGCTCATAATGTAGCGTTGGGGGAAATTTTTATGAAGAGGAAAAGGAGGGATCAAGAGAGTGTGTCAACCATATTTTCTTGCAAATTGGGACCAAATCCCACTACACATTAAGGATTACCATTGTTAATGGAATTTCAAGGAGATCCAGAGTTACCACCCCCATCACGATGAGTATAGGGTTCAAATGGTAAGATGTAATGGATTTTTTATAATTGCATAAGTTAGATTTATTTTGTTTGTGGTACTAACATTGGTGCATATGTGATATGTAGATATTGAGCTGGTAAGGTCGACATGACATGTAGCGAGGAGATCGACACATAGGACTATGCAACATCTTCATCTCATGGGAGATGATGCATATAAGTTTTTGGAGGACCTTTGTGTTGGAAAATATAACTAGGTTTGGTCTTCATAATTGGTATCATTATATATTTTATGTAAAAAGAAAAAAAAGAGAGAAATATATATTTTTTTTAAACACACACGTGGTGTAGGAGAAACTAAACACACACAAAGGGAAAGATTAGCATTCATTATTCATATTATTCACCATAGATGTACATTTATAATACAACGGTGTGACTCTTGGATTCATCTTCCAAGGTCACTTGGACCCCTTTGTGACTCTTCACCTTCCACACCTACCCATAGAGGATTAGGTGTTCAACATTCCCCCCCTTAATCCAAAGGGGTATTTGTGAGTCCAAGAAGAGAGTTGCAATACAAATCTGTAAAGTATGCATGGCAGCACTTAGGCTGAACCAGCTCTCTGAAATTTTGGCATAAAGAGGTGGTTTAAGGATGACCACCAACACTGGAACGCAATGCTTATTGCAGTTCCCAGAACTCTTCCAAATCTGACAAGAAGCTGAGGGCTTCTGCTAGAGGAAGTGTCCCTCATATTTGAAGAGGGAGACCTTCAACCTAAAAGAAGGGAAGTCTACAACCTGTTATGGTTTAAGGATGACCACCAAAATTGGAATGCTTGATGCATTTCCTGGAACTCTACCAAGGCTAGACAGAAGCTGAAGTCTTCTGCTAGAGGAAGTGCTCCAAATTCTTTGAAGAGGAAGAATATGAACCTCACATGGATGGTTTAATGCTTTCCACCAACCAAAGGAATGCTCATGGGCATCCCTGTCTCTGGCTACAACTCTGAATCTGGAACGATAGGTTGTGGCTTAGGCTCGCTTGAACTGCTGTGTCTCTGGCTACAACTCTGAATCTGGAATGAAGAATTGTGGCTCAGGCTCGCTTGAACTGCTGTGTCTCTGGCTACAACTATGAATATGGAATGAGATATTGTGGCTCAGGCTTTCTTGATGTGGTGTCGAAGCTTGTAGATGACCACCATTTCCCCCCTGTCAGGTACAAGGTGATATGATGGTGAAAACTCAACTGCAAGATTGTTCAATATTCGAGAAAAAGTTTTGACGTGTGACTTAAACATCTTCTTGGCTGTTGATGCCCATTTCCAAGAAGCGATCCATCCAAGATGAATCTTTGTTATTGCAGGAAGCTTATTTCTAAAGAATCTGTGTGAAGAATGGGTGTGTCGACCACAGTGCTTGCATGGGTGAAGATCGAAATGGTGATCTTTCATATGGCCAATGCGATCACAGTGTTGGCATTTTACAGTTTGTTGTTGTTGCTGTGGAAGAGGAGCAAGATCTGGAATAGCTAAAGGTGAACTTCCATGAAGAAATCCCAAACTCTGAAATTTGATAGGCTTGGAGTAGTCTCGAATATGAAAGGACAAATCCTTGTCATATCCAAGACCTGTTCTGTGCTTGTTGTGGAAAAGCTCTTCCCAAGGTCTAATGATGGGCTTGGGAAGTGCAGACTGAGCTGCCACATCTGCATGTAAATATTCTCTTGTACAAGGAACTGAATGTGAGTTGACTGCAACTTTATATTCTTGCTGCTGATGGGAGTCCCTCTTAATTTTCTAAACAGAAACAGGCTCATAATGATGAATCTTTTGTTGAAGTTCATCTTGCTGAAGCTGAGACTCCAACTGCAAAAACTCAATCTTGTTTTGTGCATCTTGCAAGCAAGTTTGAATATTAAAAATAGAGTTCTTGCTCATTTTTACCATATCATGAAAAATGGAATGAATGAGGTTATGCAACAAATCTAATGCATCATTGTTTTTATCCATTTTTCTCAACAAATCAGGTTCAAGAAATAAAGGGTGTCGGCTTCAACCGATAATGCACCTGTTTGCAATGTGATTCAACTTACTTTCAAAAAAATATGAATGACTTCAAAGACCCTTTTTTGAACTTCCAATTATGGAATTCCCAAATAACAAACTCTACTACTCAAATTATGAAGGACCTCAAGGTATAGACTTGGCCGTCTGACCAACAAGAAACAATGACTCACATCATAGAAGTATTCAACAATTTCTCAACTAGATCCTGCCTTGAGAATTTGTGGGAACTCATCAATTTTCCTATTGCACTCACAATAAATACGAAGGAAAATTCCAAAAAACTATGAGTAATTTTTGTGATGCCACCAATTTTCAACATTTGCCTTCACATTGTCAATATCTTTCAGAGAGTCACCCTTCTATACATGCCACACATCTTGGTCACGTTTTCATAATAGAGAAATATACAACAAAAACTTCACCCTTCACTATATAGAAAATCCATATATCTGTTTATTCATATACCATCTCCCCTCTCTTCTTTCTTTCTGTCTCTTATTTTTTTTTATTTTTTTTAAAGAAAAAAAAATTGGGGAAAAAACAGAGGTATTATTTGGGGGAGATGATTACTGGAGGAGGTGATTTTTGGGGGAGGTGAAATCTAGGGTAGGTGAAATATGGGGGAGGTGAAACTGTAAAATAAAATTAAATTGGTATTATGGAAAAATGAAAAAACACAGAGAATCTGCGTGGGAGGGGAGGGAGGCAGAGTGTTGAGGAGCGGGGGTGAGCAGGGAGTGTAGGTGAGGGGGCAGGGATCGTGAGGACGGATTAGGAGTATGGAGGGACGGATGGCAGGGTGGGGAGGAGTAAGAGATGGACGGGGCTGGTAGAGGGAGGACAAAGAGTATGGAAGTGGGCAGGGAGGAGTAAGGGACATACGGGGGTATGGAGTCAGCGTGAACGAAGATGGGAGGGGAGTAGTGCCGATGGAGCAGCAAAGGGGAGAGGGAGCGGTGTGAGGGGGTGGAGGCCGTGAGGTGGAGAAGCCCATGTGTGGAGCTGAGGAGACGACAGAATGGAAGGGATGATGCAGAGTGGATGAAGAGGGCCGTGAGGGGAGGGGAGAGGAGAGGAAGGCTGCGAGGGGAGGGGATGGGGGGAGTGCGAGTGGGAAATACGCTGCTCTTGATACTATAGAGAGTTGTAGTAGTATTAATGTTGTATGCACAAAGGTAAAGGATTTTCTAATAGTTGTAGTAGGTTTTGGAAATACGAACAGTGGGTATCTTTGTTCACCTTTCAAAAAATTGTAACAATAAAAAAATGTACAGTAAATTTAACTGTGTTCAGAATTTGAGCAGAAATTGCACATTAGCAAAAATTGCACAGTGGTGTGCAAAAGAAGTAGGCAGAATGTGCCAAAGAAATTGCAGAATTGGCAGTAAAAAAACTCAGAATTTTTCCTGAATTGCAGAATAGCAGGAGCAGTAAAAAAAAATGCCAGGAGCAGTAAAAAAACTGAATGCAGTAGGGAGCAGTGAGAAAACTTGCAGACTTTAAAATGCACGAACTTTCAAATTCAGGAATATGGCAATACATAACACTGCTCTTCGCAAAAATAATTTCTGAACGCTGCAAAAATGATTTCTGAATGCTGCAAAAATGCACAAGATTTTTGCAGATTTACACAGGCCACAAAAACAAGTGGCTCACACAAGATTGAGCTGGTTATGAACGTATAAGCTCCGATACCATGTTAAACACACACATGGTGTAGGAGAAACTAAACACACACAAAGGGAAAGATAGGCATTCGTTATTCATATTATTCACCATAGATGTACATTTATAATATAATGGTGTGACTCTTGGATTCATCTTCCAAGGTCACCTGGACTCCTTTGTGACTCTTCGCCTTCCACACCTACCCATAGAGGATTAGGTGTTCAACATTTTTCAAGCACAACTTTCATACTCAAGTCAATTTTTTAATTAGGTCAAGCATGTTCTTCATGCTTCTAGGGATTTCTGAGTCAAAAGAATATTTTGTCATGAGTCAAATTATTGTACTAGAGTCGAGTCCCATTTGGACTTTGAAAATAAAGTGGAAAAATAATTTTATTTGAGTCAGAATTGTTGATTTTGTCCCCACAATATCAAGTTGGCCTTGGAAGAGACCCACTCGACCTCCTGGATATGTATAAATAGAGGACAATTCGACCTCATTTGGAGACATCACAAGCAAGTTTGACTTTAGTGCCAAGAAGAGAGTAAAAACTAGCAAAAAAGGTCAAGAGAGAGAGCGAGGCTCAAAGAAGGAAGAGTTCTCCCACACGTGCGAATAATTTGCCCTAAAATTTTCCACGTGATTTTTTTAGGAATTATAGGGGCCAAAGCTGCATACCTATTGTAGGGGGCCAAAAATTTGTTGCAGGGGCCAAAAATCAGAGATTTTACTAGATTTGGAAAGATTTGACTTGAGTTTACTTTGACTTGTTGGAAGAGCTTGGAAGGAGGGATGACTCGGGGCTTGTGGGAGGTCTTGTTCTTGGAGTTTGGGACTTGGATTTCTCACTTTGATCTGATTCTATAAGAAGAGAAGATTTTTATTGGATTTTCCCCTTGGAAGGGGTTTTGCCTTGGCTTGGAGCCTACATCTTGTGTTCATTGTCTTTTTTTAATGATCTTCATGGTTTATGGTTTTGGTAATTTTTTGATGAAAAGAACATAATAAAAGTAATAAAAATCCAACATAACTTCGCAAACAATTACAATTAAAGAGAAATCACCCTAATTTCTATGCTATTGATTTCTCAACACTTTGGAGGCGATTTGATATTTTTTTGATTGGGATTACAAAGTGTGAGTGGCACGCGTTGGAGGACCATTGCACAAATGCATGTGCTAGTCTACCATCTAAGTGGTTGGCCATCATGAGGCAAGCAACTATGACCAGTCAGGTTATTAGAGATCTACGTTCATGGGTATGGTGCCTTTGACACGAGATCCTCCATTTGAGGAGGATTGGGGAGAGGGGGAAAATGTGCCCCTAATTTTTGTGCTTATGGTTTAACATGTTATGGAAATGTTAGGCATATTGAGCAGTGGGATAAAAATACTTTTATGGATGATTATGTTATATGATATGATACATAATGTGATTATGCATGTTTTGTGTTGTTAGAAAATTAGAAAGACAAAAATATTTTCTTATACTTGATAATTACTTGTGAGATTCTTGTGTTCTTATTAACTTTCTTATGTTCTTTTTTTATTCTTAGTTCATCAAAAAATTACCAAAACAATAGCACAAATATCAAGAACACCAGATGTAGGTGGACAACCAAGGAAAAACTCTAATCTAGGAGAAAATCCAGTCAACAAATCTTCCTTCAATAGTTTTCCTAAGATAATCCAAGACTCTTGACTTAGGCACAGACTTCCTCCACACCAAGTTAGCCCTTCCTTCTAGTAGCTTTGATCTAGACCTTCGATGTTGTAGCAACAAAAACTTCAATCTATGCAGCAGCAACTACTTCGACCTATGCATCACTTCGACCTATGTAACACTAAAATTTATGCAGCAACAACACTTCGACCTAGCAGAAACAACCTCGACCTGGAAACATCTTTGAATTGGAAACAATAGCTTCGATGCAACAATATAGACTTTGATCTTCTTAGAAAGTCCACATGTGTTAGAGATAGATGGCCCAAAACTTCGATCCTACAAATTCTTATATTCTTCTCCAACTTTTCACTTTTTCACTGCCTCTTCTTGAAGATAGAACTTGTGTGTGTTGGGGTCTCCAAATGGTTCGAACTGCTTCAATATATAGGCTTCTGGTGAGGTCAAATTACCCTTCTTGAGGCTGACTTGGTGTGGAAGTGAAAAATGACTTATTGTACTCAATAATAAATCTTTTTACATGATTCAAAATCATAAGAAGGGTCTCATCATATGTACAATAACTCTAATGACTCAATATAAATCCTAGAAGTCCTCAATGGGGACTTTTGACCTAAAACATGATGACCCAAGCATGAAACCGATGCTTTAATAAGGCATAATAATAATAATAACGTTTTTCTTTTCATTCTTTTCATAAGTACATTTCAATATGACTCAAACATAATTATGAAGTCTGAACCTAGCTACAATTTTCAACACTCCCTCTTAACTAGGGAGGTATTCATAATGACACATAAAAGTACAATAAATATATCAAAACACATGAACCATGAAGAGTTTAGGCATCACAATGCCATGGACTAGATTCCTGATCAGGGAAATCTATCCAAGGTCCTTCAACAGTTTAGGCACTCACGGTGCCATGGACTAGATTCTTGATCATGACAATCAATCTGGGTGGGACTAAGATGGACTAAATTTCCAGTGATCCAGGTGCGTATCCGAGGTTAGAGCTCTATGAACAACACCACCCTCCCTATTTCGAGATCCAAACATCAACACATAGTGCTGACCATATTTCCTCCAAGGCAATATGTATCACACATAAAGCCTCATCACTCTCGATTATTCAAATCGATAGCCAATCCTCCCCGATCAGAAGATCAGTAACAAAATATATCTCCCGATTAAACTAATCGGCAAAAACAAGCTTGCTACCAAACCTCTGAGAGATTTACCTGTACAAACAAAAGCCCAATCAGTAACAAACTTTAACATGTACATAACTAAACATAAACCTCTGGGGTCTTTCAGACAACTTGATGTTGCTTCTTAATTTATCATAGTAGGAATTTCAAACTTATTTTTATCAAAAGATTCCTCAACCATACAACTTCCTTTCCTGCTTCACATGCAACAACATATTCTACAACCAAATCATGCTTTCCTTCTTTCAGCAACACCTCAATATACATTCTCCAATTGATTCTTCATTGTATTCATCATGACTATAATATGCTCTCCCTCTTAACTAGGGAGATTTATTTTATCTAGGCTCCCTCTTAACTTAGGGAGATAAAATTTCTTTTATGACATTGGAGAATCTTTCATGGTTCCATCCTTCTTATCAAAGTCATATTGATCATCATCGTTCATATAACTACCTTCATCTATCAAATTTTCTTACGAACATCTTCACGATCTTGAAGATTATGTACTTACATAACTTAGATAGAAAGTACAACCAAATCTATAAAATCATGAAGTTAACCATATCAAAATCATACAATAATGGAAGCTTTAGACTTTTTGACACTAGACACCTAACTTTAGTTAGGTTCATAATCAACAAGAGACACATATTTTTATACTTCAATTTCTTGCCCAGTTTTTTGTTACAAACCCTAAGTAGCTTAATCAAGATATCAATCTCATTATATCTAGGGTTTCAATATTTCCTTTAGAGATGTGATAGATATTTCTATGACATATTGCAAACCCTAGAAGCAATTCAAATAAGTACCATTCTACAATGCATCTAACAACATTCAAAATTCATATGTTGACTTTCTGCTAGGATTTAATACAAACCCTAAATTTCATATTTAGAGACACTAAACCTCAACAATAAAACTAATCACAACACAATTTTAGGTTTCAACAAGCTTTCATAAATCCCAAATTATCACATCATATACTAGAGAATGAACTTCTACTTAGGTTTAGTTGCAAAACCCTAGAATCCACAAACAATATCATCATAGAATATCAAATTTTGATTATGTCTTAATTACAAACCCTAGGACTTATGACCATCAAGAATTATTTCAACACATATACATATCTAAGACTTCATAATCACGCACAAGCATATCATAAGCAAACCTAATGAAGAAAACACATTAAAGTCAAACTTGATCATGCTAGGGTTTTGATCAGATAGACAAACATACACCTAGGATTTCATTCCTAGGACATCATAAAAAATAAGGGTCTTGCTTATAAACCCTACTAAACCCTAAATATTTAGGGTTTCAATACACAACAAAACAAACCCCGACTTACCAAAACTTCACAAGTTCTGGATTTCGGACATCACCATCCAACACTAAAGATTAGGGTTTCCATAACCATACCAAAACCCCAAGCATGACATCATCACAAAAATTTACACATCAAAATAACATTTTCTTAGAATGCACTAATAACCCTAAGTAGGTTAGGGTTTCACAAATTTGACATACCCTTAAGTTAGGGTTTTACAGAGAACCATTTTAGGGTTCCACAAGAATAATCAAAGATATGAGGATGGTAGATTTATCTAATCAACCAATCAAGTATCTTTGTGATTCAAGAGTTATAGTCACAACAATGTTAGTAAAATATATTATATTATAAAAAATGAACATACCTTTATCATGAAAAGATTATAGTTTAAGGCATACCTTTGTTTATTTAAAAAACCTTGTAATTTCAATGCTTTTTCTTGTGAGTCCTTCTTCATTATCTCGACCAGATCAACAAGATTTCCTAAACAAAGAAAAATATAAAAGAAAAGTAATTAGCATCTAAAAAAGCCTAGATAAGTAAGGGAAACCAAATATGAAAAATGTAATACAAGGAATGAGATACTTATCTTTGGAAATTGGTGAGGGCTCCCTCCAAACTCGAGTGATACCTATAACCTTAAAAACAATTCAAAAATGTTTTTCCAAAATATGTTAAACCTACAAATACTAGAAATCATAGATACAAAATGAAACAACTAAAATTTAGAGCAAAGGAATTAGTAGTGTACATCCCTTATACATGATTCTTCGGTTTTACTCTTCTTTAGAGATCATTCTTTGACAACATTAGCTTGATCCTTGTTTCTCTTCTTATTCTTTGGATTCTCAGGACAATCACTTTTATAGTGACTCATTTTATGACTTTGGGAGCATTCTATTTTAGACATATCTTCCTTCCTTCTTAGCCCTTTATACTTCTTGAAGTTTCCTTTCTTGGGATGAGCGGAGTAGGCATTTGAAACATTCTCTTCTTCATTGTTGTTTACTAAAGAGATTATAATTTCTTCTTGGCTTCAAGAATTCCATAAATCTTCAAAATAAGGAGTTTCTTTCCAGCTATTGATTCCTGAAGAAAAAACACTCCAAGTGGGTGGAAATCCTAATAATGCAGTAATCACTAGCTCCTTTTCTATTACAATCTCATCTATGGCTTGAAGGTCATGTATAATTATAGCTATGCTTACAAATAAGGAAGCTACAATGTCATCCTTTGTCATTTTTGTGGTCCTTAGTTCATTCTTCATACTTTATACTTGATCAATCTTCTTGATAGGAACAATTTCGATAAAGCTTCATACATTTCTTGAATAGAGTCTATGTTGTAAATGTATGGGACAAGATTGTCCGTTATACCTTCTACCATTAGTGTCATAGCCAATATTTATGACTCTAAACTTCACTTTATCTACATCAGTAGATCATGTAGTAGGGTTCTTCACTTTTCCTTTCAATAAATCCAAGACTTTGTTCTTGTTAAACACACACATGGTGTGGGGAGAAGAATAAACACACACACAACAAGAAACTCAACACACAATGAAGGATAAGCGTGCAACTCTCTTATTTTTCCGTTATACATGATGTACATTTATAGTACAATGGTGTGACTCTTGGTTTCACATTCCAAGGTCACTTGGACTCCATTGTGACTTTTCGCATTCCACACCTACCCATGGAGGATTAGGTGTTCCAACATTCCCCCCCTTAATCCAAAGGGGTATGTGTGAGTCCAAGAAGAGAGTTGTAATGAAAATATGCAAAGTATACATGGCAGCACTTGGGCTGAATCAACTCTCTGAAATGTTGGAAAAAAGAGGTGGTTTAAGGATGACCACCAACACTGGAACGCAATATTTGTTGCAATTCCCGGAACTCTTCCAAAAATGGCAAGAAGATGAAGGATTCTGCTAGAGGAATTGTCCCTCATAAAAAAGGGAGACCTTCAACCTAAAAGAAGGGAGGTCTACAACCTGTGATGGTTTAAGGATTACCAACAACACTAGAATTCTTGAAGCATTTCCTGGAACTCAACCAAAGCTGGCAAGAAGCTGAAGGCTTCTGCTAGAGGAAGTGTCCCTCATATATGAAAGGGAGACCTTCAACCTAAAAGAAGGGAGGTCTACAACCTGTGATGGTTTAAGGCTTTCCAACAACCAAAGCTGATGGTTTAAGGCTATCCACCAACTGAAGGCATGCTCATGGGCATCCGTGTCTCTGGATACAACTCTAAATATGGAAGGGAAAATTGTGGCTCAGGCTCGCTTGAACTACTATGTCTCTGGCTACAACTATGAATATGGAATGAGAGATTGTGGCTCAGGATCGCTTGATCTAACGTCGAAGCTTTTAGATGACCACCATTTTCCCACCTGTCAGGGACAAGGTGAGATGATGGTGAAAACTCAACTGCAAGTTTTCTCAATATCTGTGAACAAGTTCTGACATGTGTCTTAAACATCTTCTTGGATGTTGATGCCCATTGCCAAGAAATGATCCATCCAAGATGAATCTTTGTTTTTGCAGGAGGCTTGTTACTGAAGCATCTGTCTAAAGAATGGGTGTGCCTACCACAATGCTTGCATGGATGAAGATCAAAACAATGATATTTCATATGGCCAACTCGATCACAGTGTTGGCATTTCTAAATCTATTGTTTTTGTGGAAGTGGAGCAGGATCTGAAACAGCTGCAGATGAACTGTCATACAGGAATCCGACACTCTGAAATATGGTGCGCTTGGTGTAGTCTAGAATACGAAAGGACACATCCTTGTCATATCCAAGACTAGTTTTGTGCTTGTTTTGGACAAGCTCTTCCCAAGTTCTGATGATGGACTTGAGAAGTGCAGGTTGAATAGCTGCATCTGCATGTAAATCTGCTCTTGTACAAGGAACTGAATGTGAATCAACTGCAACTTTATTGACTTGCTACTTGTTATCACTCAGGCCTTCCTTGAAGTTGTAAGAAAAGGAAAGAAACCCGAGGTAACCACTAACCAACCTTCAGATACAGAATCTAGCCAATCTATATCCAGAGAGGGCTCTCTCTTTAAAATTTAGCTTTGTTCTTAGAAAATATTAGGCTAGTTATAAGTCCAAGAGTTTTGTTTGAATTTGAATGGTGGAATCCGCCAACTAAGGGCAAGGTTGAATATTTTCAGGCCATTGGGCTATGGAGTCGAAAGGATGGCTTTACTGGATAAATATTCTACACATAAGATGGCTTTGCAGGGCAAGATAGCCAGATAGAGAACAATTTTAGAAATTAAAGTGAAAGGAATGGATTTTGAACAGATGAAAGGCAATTAAGAATCTTTCAACATGTTCAAAGAAAGAAAGTGAATGATTACAAATAAAGAGCAGTTAAGAATTCTTTACTATAGTAATAAAAAAATGTTTAAACCAGCAAAACAAGAGCAATTAAGAATTCGTTGCTTATAACCAGTTTAGAAGAAAACATTTAGAATAATCACAATTGAAATTAGAGTACAATTAAGTAAATTCTAATTTATTCTTTTATGTCAATTATTCAGAAATGGAACACAATGATATTATAAACAGATATAAAACTTAAAACATAGGATAGAAAGGACTTATTGAACTGTAGTCGGACACATGAATCCTGAAAAAAGTCTTGAGCTTCAAATCATCATCCAGCAAGCCACAAAGAACTTTCTCCAAAGCACTTTTATTCCAAAAAATCAATGTTACAACAAAGTAGTAGAATCCACCCTCAGTACTCCATTTGAGGGTTTATTTATACAAAAAAATATTAAAAATATCTCATAACAAAGGAGATATAATCTAGGGTGACTAATGAATATGTTACAATACAAATGGAGACAGATGGTCTCGTAGATAGGATAAATCAGTTGATGTTGTGTGTTGTCTCCTCTTTTTTAGAATGTGCTGGAAGCAGTTCCTTTGTTTTAGCTCGATGCTGTTCTCTTTGGTAATTCTTTTCTCACTGCCTAGCTTCTCTGATACTCTTTATTTCTACTGATACACTTTCAACTGCCAAGCTGATACTCTTTAACCTTTGTTCATCTATTTATATTTCACACTATAGTAAAAAGGCAAAATTTCCCATATGAAGATGAATTTTACAAAATTTCTAACAGGTCTTCCCACCATTTGTCTTCTGCTATTTTGGTTCGTTGGAGTTTTCTTAATGTTTCATCAGCCTCTGTGTATCTGAAGAAATTGGGTTGGTTTGGGAATAAATATCTTATTTCATGTTCAAGATGAAATAAATTATTTAATCTGTCATAAATATTCTTTCCTGTAGGCAATGTCGATTCTGATGAACTGATAGAGGAACAGGTTACATTGTGAGCATGTATGTCCAGTCTATTAACATAAGTTCCCAAGTCCATTATTTTGTCTTCTGAAATCATAGGACTGGGCAACCCGCTGGCTAATAAGACATTAAACCTTTCTTTGAAGGCAATGATCTCTTCTTGAATATCTGAGCACTTACGTTCCAAATTTTTCATAAGAGTTCTCTTAGTAAAAACTCTTTTTATTTCTAAAATTGTACCTGTTATGTCCTCAATTCCAAGCTCTGCAAGCTACTGTCTGGTCTGGGTGTTTAAGAAATGTATAAGTTGATTTGCTTGTTCAGGTCTGTCTCTCAATTCTTCTCTTGTTTTGTCAATTTCCTCCAGAGCTATTTTGACCAAGTCATTTTGTTCAAAGATTATTTGAATGAAGAACCAAATATCCTTTATTGACTGAATAATATTATTCCAAAGAATTTCATTGATTTCTCTCAAAGGCTTCTCCAATGAGAGATCATTTTGTAAAGCTTTAACTAATTTTTCCAGCCTTTTGATTTTTCTTGCATGATCAGCAACAATCTTTTTTGACATATCATATTTTTGCTCCAAATTTATGAGCTGTAACTTTGTAGATTGAAGTTTTGACTTTTACCTGATACACTTTAACCACTAATACTCTTTAGCTGTTATGCTTCCTAACCTCTGTTTGAATAGATTTGATAACACTCTTGGAGTAAACAAGTCTTATGACTAGTATTAAGACTGTTTATCCAAGGATGTGGTCTTCTGATTACCTGTAAAACAAAACAAATTGTTAAGAAAGCATTGATTAGTAGGGGAGGTCGAAAAGGTTTCATTTGATTTTGAGATGTCTGTGGAGTGAATCTAGAATGATTTTTGGGAGGTAAACCATGCTCAAATTGGTTAACAGAGGCTTCAGGTGGCGTAGCTAGGTTGCAAAGGGTTTTACTGCACAATCAGGTGAAAATGAGCAACACTAGGGTGTTTGTGTTTAAATGGGTAAACGACTGACAGACTTCAACAATTGGAATTTGAATTTTTCTGCATGGGAGTGTAGTCGTTCACTGTGGACGAGATAATGAAAAATACGCGAGTTGTTTCGTTTTATTCACAAAGTCAAACGAGGGGGAATTTTATTATTTTTAATGAATGACGTCATTCTGTACGGGAGGTGAGTCATGGGGGGGGAGGGAGGGGGGGGAAGGGGGCGGGAAGTGGTAAGCAGTTTTTTCCGCACCACTTATGCGCGAAGGCCGTTTCGGGCGGATGTGCAGCGAAGCGATACAGAGATTGACACGTAGCATACACTATTTGAAAACCACTTTTCATTTCGCGCGTTAAATCTCAGATGGGAGATGGCCGGCGGAATTAACGTCAACCGTCGATCTTGGAGCAGGAGATCGCACGGTGGATGGGACAGGGAGTTGATGGAGGTTTAACAACGCGGGCCCGACACGTTTTATTATGGAATAGTCATTTCGGGAGTCTTCTGATTGGTGGGGGTTGATTATTAATTAATCTTAAGGATTAATTAATCTCATATGGAAAAATGGTCGGGAAATGTTAAATGGCGCGGGGATGAATTATTTCAAAGTTTGATTTCAATTAAACTTTGGATTTATTTTTTATTTCAAACAAATTTTCATATGTTTAAACCTTTTTCATATATTTTTTAATATACGGTAATTAAATCAATGTGACCTTCTTACCATAGGGGGCGAGAATAGAATTAATGTTATTTTTTAGCCAAAAGGGGGTATATGGTGGGTTTTTAATTTGAATAAGTTGGAATAAAATACTTTTGGCTAAAATAGATATAATACATGGGATTTTTGGGAATATTATATGAAAATGAATTATATACATAGGAAAAGATGATTTTCATAGGGAATTAATATATAAGTTAGAATTAATATGAAAAAGGGACAATGTCAACTCAAAATACTTAAATATAACCAAGAAAGTGAAGATTCAAAAGTAAATAGCATTATTATACTTTTATCACTTAGACTTAGAATAAAAAGTGATTTTGAGGGCTTTTCATGACATATTGAAGGATTTTCCGAAGTAAAATGGGATTTTACTTAGAAAAAAATGAATGAATGTGGTGATGGATGTTTTTAAGCACTTAGGTCTTTTCAATTATTGGGCTAAGGGTCCGGTCCCTCCAAAAGTCAAGGAAATGCCTTGAGCCCCTTTAACCTTTAAATACCTTAGCATTTAGGGGAAATTAGTGAAATGTTTAGGAAAATGAAAGGGGAAATTAATAATTTTGACTTTGCTTTGCTGTGAACTTTTTCCAATGTAGTATCTGTCTTTGCACTTGTGATGAAAGTAAAATTGAACACATTTAGAACCATCATTCATCACATGCAATTCTGCAACAACATCTACCTACCCTACTTACTTTACCCTACCATTTTCTCTTCTTTATTAGGGTGCACTTAGACTGGCAAACCCTTTTCAATCTTCTTTTTCTTTTACATATGGAAATCTATCTAATCTAACCTTATTACATCCAAGGGCTCAGATTAAACTGTTGAGCTCATTTTATTAACTCTACCTATCTACTTATCTGCCAAGATTAAACTGTTTGGCCAGATAATTATTCTCTATTCTACAACATGAAATTGAAAAATGAATGAGTCAAGTTTAAACAGTTTGACTCTTCATAAATTGTGGCAAAAGTTTAACAAGCTGCACACAATTACTTATTACAGAAATGAAATAGTAGTGGCATTTAGAATTGCACACTTTCCTGGTCTATTTTTTGTTTGGGGTTCATTTCTTTCATTTTTTTGACCATTTTATTCTTTTCACCCTTTTGATTTTTCTTTTAGGGTATACCCTCTTTACATTTTTTAAAATTTTTGATTTTTTGAAAATATGGAACACCTTTGTAACAAGAAAAAGGTTTGACATATTGCATAGTTCAACAAGTCAATCATGAAAAATGACACCTATTGGTATAGGAGTCTGACATTGGCTCCACTTGCGGATGGTTTTTCCTGGCGAAAAGTCAAGAACAGCAGGTCAGATGCCTCAAGATGTCTTCAACTGAACCATGAAATATTCTTTTTCTGGTGGCTTTATTGTATATATGATAGTAAAACTTCTGAAGCTTAGGGCCTTCACTTCGGGCTTTAACTCCAGTAAGTTACTATCCACTCAAAACTTAAAACTTTGTTGCCCAGTTAGGAATTTTCTGCCTTGTTCCAATCCCAAACATACATTTGCTGTGGTTGAAAATCTTGAATTGAATATAGTCCTTTTTTTGCAACCTGAAATCTGATCTGAAACTAAAACAACACACAAAAATTTTCAAACCAACTTAATAAAAAACTAGCTGAAAATTGAAAACAAAAAAAAAATGCTCAAAATTATGAGCTTATTAGCACTCATCTACCTACTCAATCTACTAAAAATCTTATTGAATTAGGTAATACAAAAATGCCAATGAAGCCAATCAAGTAGCTGTAAAAATAAATGGATAACTTGATTGCTTGTGATCAAAATTGGAAGTATATTATGATCATGTGCCTTTATAATCAATGATAAGATGTGAAATGGCAATTGTTGATATACTTGATCCTCATAGATAAAACATGTTTGCAGATTTGGGCTCAAAAGATTCTCCATATAATCTGATATAGGATCAATAAAAGCATGATGTATGTTATTTACTTCTAGGCCTTCAATGACTAATTGTTCAATTGAATTATGAATATTAGACCATGAACTTATTTCTTCAGTCTTGTGTTTGAAATAATAATCATCTTCAATATGTAAGTCAAAAGATAGTACAATTTCCTCTTGCTTTGGAGAAGGAAGATTTTCAAAGAATTCTTTAGGATTTCAGAAATTGTATGACTAAATTTGAGAATGCAAAAGTTTGATTTCATTTTCATAATTTTCAGAAATTATCTCAAGAACACATATTTTCAGTTTAGGAGAATATTTTCTTGATTTCAAAAGAAGAAAGAAAGCTCTTAGAAAATCCTCATCAAGCTGAAGTTCTAATATCTCATCCCTCAAAATAGCTAGTGATTGTTTTGTGAAATTATCATAATTATCATCATACTGATCATATTTAGGAAAATATTCAAAATAAGGAATGTCATCAATTATAAACATTGGATCAACATATTTTTCTTCCAACAATCTCAATATTTCTTGATTATATTGGTTGCATTCTTTATGAAAGTCATTATTTTGCTCAATAGGAGTGATATCAAGCAATGGGCCTTTTTGGGAAAGTAGAATAACATGAGCATCAACTTGTTCTTCTGTCCCTTCATGGATAAAAACTTTTGTACATTCATCAACATTAGAAGAAGTAGAAACAATTTCTTCATTATGTAAATATTTTGAGAATGGTTGCATGTTTAGAAGCAAATTGATTTCTTCTTCGGTGAGGGGGGATGGGAATCTCTGAATTCTTAGATTGAAATGACAATTGTTTTTTCCCTTATCTAAAAGTTGATCATGAGGTTGATTATTTTCTTTAAATCCATTCAAAACATTAAATGAAACATCATTTGTTAATACATAGGGGTTTTGTGAATCTTGATTTATCTCCTGACTTATTTCATCTTTGTTTAACTCCTCTTGATTATTATGACATTTAACTTGAGAATGAAAGTTTTGGACTTCTTCTAATAAATCTTCGGGAAACCAATTTCCAAAATCTTCATCAATATTTTTAAGGTAATGTATAAGATCTTCAGCTTGATCACAACAATTTTCAGCTAATGATAAAGATGGAAAATCTTCTTTGTAATGCTCATAAAATACCTTATGAAAATATTTTAAATAAAATAAACTAGCAGGTTTGAGAGCTTCATACCATTCCCTTGCTTTTCCTTCTAAGGTTCTCATGAATATCTTCATGAGGCAATCCTCATGCCAATCACCCTTCAATCTTGATGAGTGTATATGAAATTTAATGAGATGTAGTAAAGGATAATCAATATTCTCATCTTGAAACATGGGCAAATTTTCACCCCAATTTACCTTCAGTAGTTTGTGTGGAAATCCAGGTATGTGATCTCTGCTCATGGGAGCATATCTTCGTTTTATTCTTGGATCATCTTGAAAATCAGCCATAATTAAAAGCCACTTTATCTGTACAACCAAGTTAGATCCTTATATAAAATACAATACATATTGAATCTTAACGAGAAAGAACATAATGTCTTGGATTAAGATCCAAGTTAAAAGCCTGATCTTTCCATATTGTTCTTCCAGGTTCATTCCTCCAATGGAGTCTTGATTGCGAAATTGATTTTAGAGTCGCCAAGTGGATGATTTTAACCTTTGTGTGTCTGATCCCTGTCCACCATCATAGATCAGATCTAATCTTGTAAAACAATTCTGAAGAAAAAGTTAGTTCTTCAGGAAACCAAATTTTGAGTATTTTATGATTATTTTGTTTCTTTTTATGAATTTTCAAAACAACTTCTATGATTTCTTTAAGAGGCTTTAGATATGAGATTTAAACTTTCTTAAAGACTTATTAAACTAGAGAAACTAATGAAATGTTTGAAACCAAAGTTTAGTCTATAAACTAGACTGGAGATTGACTGAAGTAGCATTTATTTACCATGCAATTGCAGAGCAAAAGCATTTCAAAGGCTACCTGGCTAATCTTCAGGCTCCATCTGTAGTTTATAAATAAAAAAATAGTAACAATAAAATGATTCAGATCCCCAGTATGGTCGCCACTATGTTATCACTCAGGCCTTCCTTGAAGTTGTAAGAAAAGGAAAGAAACCCGAGGTAACCACTAACCAACCTTCAGATACAGAATCTAGCCAATATGTATCTAGAGAGGGCTCTCCCTTTAAAATTTAGCTTTATTCTTAGAAAATATTAGGCTAGTTATAAGTCCAAGAGTTTTGTTTGAATTTGAATGGTGGAATCCGCCAACTAAGGACAAGGTTGAATATTTTCAGGCCATTGGGCTATGGAGTCGAAAGGATGGATTTGCAGGGCAAGATAGCCAGACAGAGAACAATTTTAGAAATTAAAGTGAAGGAATGGATTTTGAAGGGATGAAAGGCAATTAAGAATCTTTCAACATGTTCAAAGAAAGAAAGTGAATGATTACAAATAAAGAGCAGTTAAGAATTCTTTACTATAGTAATAAAAAATGTTTAAACCAGTGAAACAAGAGAAATTAAGAATTTTTTGCTTATAACCAGTTTAGAAGAAAACATTTAGAATAATCACAATTGAAATCAGAGTACACTTAAGTAAATTCTAATTTATTCTTTTATGTCAATTATTCAGAAATGGAACACAGTGATATTATAAACAGATATAAAACTTAAAACATAGGATAGAAATGACTTATTGAATTGTAGTCGGACACATGAATCCTGCAAAAAGTCTTGAGCTTCAAATCATCATCCAGAAAGCCACAAAGAACTTTCTCCAAAGCACTTTTATTCCAAAAAATCAATGTTATAGCAAAGTAGTAGAATCCACCCTCAGTACTCCATTTGAGGGTTTATTTATACAAAAAACTATTAAAAATATCTCATAACAAAGGAGATATAATCTAGGGTGACTAATGAATATGTTACAATACAAATGGAGACAGATGGTCTCGTAGATAGGATAAATCAGTTGATGTTGTGTGCTGTCTCCTCTTTTTTAGAATGTGCTGGAAGCAGTTCCTTTGTTTTACCTCGATGTTGTTCTCTTTGGTAATTCTTTTCTGACTGCCTAGCTTTTCTAATACTCGTTATTTCTACTGATACACTTTCAACTGCCAAGCTGATACTCTTTAACCTTTGTTCATATATTTATCTTTCACACTATAGTAAAAAGGAAAAATTTCCCATATGAAGATGAATTTTACAAAATTTCTAACAGGTCTTCCCACCATTTGTCTTCTGCTATTTTGGTTCGTTGGAGTTTTCTTAATGTTTCATCAGCCTCTGTGTATCTGAAGAAATTGGGTTGGTTTGGGAATAAATATCTTATTTCATGTTCAAGATGAAATAAATTCTTTAATCTATCATAAATATTCTTTCCTGTAGGCAATGTCGATTTTGATGAACTGATAGAGGAACAGGTTACATTGTGAGCATGTATGTCCAATCTATTAACATAAGTTCTCAAGTCCATTATTTTTTCTTCTGAAATCATAGGATTGGGCAACCCGCTGGCTAATAAAACATTAAACCTTTATTTGAAGGCAATGATCTATTCTTGAATATCTGAGCACTTATGTTCCAAATTTTGCATAAGAGTTCTCTTAGTAAAAAATATTTTTATTTCTAAAATTGTACATGTTCTGTCCTCAATTCCAAGCTCTGCAAGCTGCTGTCTGGTCTGGGTGTTTAAGAACTGTATGAGTTGATTTGCTTGTGCAGGTCTGTCTCTCCATTCTTCTCTTGTTTTGTCAATTTCCTCCAGAGCTATTTTGACCAAGTCATTTTGTTCAAAGATTATTTGAATGAAGGACCAAATATCCTTTATCGACTGAATAATATTATTCCAAAGAATTTCATTGATTTCTCTCAAAGGCTTCTCCAATGAGAGATCATTTTCTAAAGCTTTAACCAATTTCTCCAACCTTTTGATTTCTCTTGTATGGTCAGCAACAGTCTTTTTTGACATATCATATTTTTGTTCCAAATTTATGAGCTGTAACTTTGTAGATTGAAGTTCCGACTTTTTTACCCGATACACTTTAACCACCGATACTTTTTAGTCATATGCTTCCTAACCTCTCGTTTTGAATATAGATTTGATAACACTTTTGGAGTAAACAAGTCTTATGACTAGTATTAAGACTGTTTATCCAAGGATGTGGTCTTCTGATCACCTGTAAAACAAAACAAATTGTTAAGAAAGCATTGGTTTGCAAGGGAGGTCGAAAAGGTTTCATTTGATTTTGAGAGGTCTGTGGAGTGAATCTAGAATGATTTTTGGGAGGTAAACCATGCTCGAATTGGTTAACAGAGGCTTCAGGTGGCGTAGCTGGGTTACAAAGGGTTTTACTGCACAATCAGGTGAAAATGAGAAACACTAGGGTGTTTGTGTTTAAACGGGTAAACGGTGACAAACACTTCAACAATGGAATTTGGAATTTTTCTCAGCATGGGAGTGTAGTCGTTTCATCATTGATGATACTGAAAATGGAGATGCTGGCTGTTTCGTTTTTATTCACAAAGTCAAACGGGGAAATTTTATTATTTTAATGAATGACGCTATTTTTTACGGAGGTGAGTCATTGGGGAGGCTGGGGGAGGGTTAGGCTCTGGGGGGGAGAGTGGTAAGCGGTTTTTTCCACAATTCACTTATGCACGAAGGTGCTTTCTGTGGATGTGCAAATAGCGATACAGATTGACATGTGAGCACAACATCATTTGAAAAACCACTTTCATTTCGCTGCCATGCAATAGCCGATGGAAACTCCCGAATGACATCACAACCGTCGATCTTGGAGTGGGAGATCGACTTGGATAGGACAGAGATGGAGGGGTAATGGTCACGGCCCGAGCACGTTTAATATGAATTAATCATTTCGGGAGGCGTTTCATTGGAGGGTTTGGTTATTAATAAATCTTAAGGATTAATTAATCCCATATGGAAAAATGGTCAGGAAATGTTTAAATCCGCAGGAATTATTTATTTCAAAGTTTAGTTTTAATTAAACTTTGGGTTTATTTTTCTGTTTTAAACATATATACATATATTTAACATTTTTCATATATTTTATTATATGATAATTAAATCAATGTGATTTTCTTACCATAGGGGGCGGGAATAGAATTAGTGTTACATTTTAACCAAAATGGGGTATATTGTGGGTTTTTGACTTGAATAAGTGGGAATAAAATACTTTTGGCTAAAATAGCTATAATACATGGGTTTTTTGGGAATATTATATGAAAAGGAATTATATACATAGGAAAAGGTGATTTTCATAGGGAGTTAATATATAAATTAGAGTTAATATGACACAGGACAATGTAAACTCAAAATACTTAAATATAACCAAGAAAGTGAGAATTCAAAAGTAAATATCATTATTATACTTTCATCACTTGGACTTAGAATAAAAAGTTCTTTTGAGGGCTTTTCATGAAATATTGAAGGATTTTCCTAAGTAAAATGGGATTTTACTTAGGAAAAAATGAATGAATGTGATAATGGATGTTTTCAAGCACTTAGGTCTTTTCAATTATTGGGCCGAGGGTCCGGTCCCTCCAAAAGTCAAGGAAATGCCTTGAGCCCCTTTAATCTCCAAATACCTTAGTGTTTAGGGAAATTAGTGAAATGTTTAGGGAAAATGAGAGGGGAAATTAATAATTTTGACTTTGTTCTGCTGTGAATTTTTTTCAATATAGTATCTTCCTTTGTACTTTGTGATGAAAGTAAAATTGAGCATATTTAGAACCATCATTCATCACATGAAATCTTGCAACAACATCTACGTACCCTACTTACTTTACCCTACCATTTTGTCTTCTTTATTAGGGTGCACTTAGACTGGCAAACCCTTATCAATCTTCTTTTTCTTTTACATGGCAAACCTATCTAAGTCTACACTTATTACATCCAAGGGTTCAGATTAAACTATTGAGCACCTTTTATTAACTCTACCTATCTACTTATCTGCCAAGATTAAACTGTTTGGCCAGATATTTATTCTCTATTCTACAACATGAAATTAAAAAATGAATGAGTCAAGTTTAAACAGTTTGACTCTTCATAAATTGTGGCAAAAGTTTGACAAGCTGCACACAATTACTTATTACAGAAAATGAAATAGTAGTGGCATTTAGACTTGCACACTTTCCTGGTCTATTTTTTGTTTGGGGTTCATTTCTTTCACTTTTTTGACCATTTTATTCTTTTTACCCTTTGATTTTTCTTTTAGGGTATACCCTCTTTACATTTTTATAATTTTTTATTTTTTGATTTTTTGAAAATATGGAACACCTTTGCAACAAGAAAAAGGTTTGACATATTGCATAGTTCAACAAGTCAATCATGAAAAATGACACCTATTAGTATAGGAGTCTAACACTACTGATGGGAGTCTTTCACAATGTTCTGAACAGAAATAGGTTCAGAACAGTGACTCTTTCGCTGAAGTTCATCTCAAAAAATAAAGGGCGTCGGCTTCAACCGATAATGCATCCGTTTACAATGTGATTCAACTTTCTTTCAAGAAATACAAATGACTTCAAAGAACTTCCAACTATGGAAATCTCCAAGTACAAAATTTGCTCCTCAAATGATGGAGGACCTCAAGGTATAGACTTGGATGTCTAACCGGCAACCAACAATGACTTACATCAACAAATCAAATTTACTGATTGCAACTATGAAGAAGCAATATCCACTCACAATACAATGTCAATGGAATACAATATTTCTGCAAAAATATTTTGTAAATGTGTAGCAAAAACTATTGTGCAAGAGGCCATTAAGGTAGCTGATTTTTTTTTCTTCAAAGAGTTGTTTTGCACCAATAACAACTCAACTCAACTCAAAAAAAGGAGGAGATATTCACAAGCTTGGATGCTTGACCTTGCTGCAGAATGCAATAGAGATTAAGAGAAACTCCACAAATCAGAAACTTTGTGTGGCCAAACTATGAATGCCACTACTGGTTTGAAAATGAGGACCAATTTGTCTTCAAATGTAAATCTCTTGCAGAAAATCACCCTTCTACCAGTGCCACAAATCACAATGCAAATCTAAATTTCCTCTTCTATGTGTATAGTCCATTTACTCATATGCCATTTCTGCCGTTTACTTCCTTTCTTCCTCTCTCTCTGCTGTATTTTTTATTTTTATTTATTTTTATAAAAAGGGAGAGAATTTTTAATAAATTAAAAAAATACGAATTTAAAAGGGGGGGAAACTAAGGGAAATTTAAAACTTTGAGGTAGGGGAATTAACTTAAAAAAATTTTAAAATTAAAAAAGTGAATTTAAAAAACTTGGACTGCTTGGAGGAAGGGGAATTAATTAAAAGGCAGGGGGGGATTAATTAAAAAAGGGAGGAGTGGCGGTTTAAAAAATTTGAAATTAAAAAAAACTGGATGTGCAGGTTGTTATCACCCTAGTAATTCTCAGGTTGTGGGATGAGGATTTTTGGTAGTTAAGAAAATTATGGGTAACCAAGAACCGCTTTTAGAATTTAGGATCTAGCCTTCCTGAGTTCCGGAGAGGGATCTCTCCTAAAGATTTAACTTTGTTTTATAATTTGGTTTTAGGCTAGCTATGAGTGGATAGTGGGACTTGTTTTGAAAGAGTGGTGGGAATGAAAAGTGTTTCAAGGTAAACCAAATTGATCTACCAGAACATTGGGTCATGGAGTCAACTTTCTAGGCAAGCAGAGCTAGGAAATAAGACTTAAAGATGCAAATGTACTAAGGGCAGGGTAGATGACCTTCTAAGGCTTTGAATAGGCTTTGTTGATGGAACGGGTGAAATTTGAACAAAAGGGCACTTAAGAATCCCCAAGTTATAGAAAAGAGGATTGAAGGAGGGAATCAAACAGGGACCTAAAGCAATTAAGAATTATATAGTCCGGATATCAAGCAGAAAACATAATAATGCCAAATAGTTACAAACATGGATATTTTTATCACTAATCCTGTCTAAATTCTCCTAGTTGATCATTAAATATAGAAACATATTAAATGAATGTATGTAAACTTTTTAAAGAAAAACAATGAAAACAGGAAGAAGACTAGACTTATCCTGTCACCACGAGAATCTTTAGTTATGATGTCTTTAGTCTCAATTCCAGTTTGCTGCTTCGATAATCGACTCACACGAACTTCAATATATCCAGAAAAATGACTATAGTAGTCTTGAGAAATTTTATTCCACCCAAAATACTTCCAAGAGTGAAGTATTTAATTCTAAACTAAAATATCTTGAAAAAATATCAAGATTGGTTCACAAATCTCTGCAATTGTTTTACATAAATAAAACTTAAGTAAAGGAAACTAAAAATAATGCATCTATTTGGCACTATCTTTTATGGATAGGTTATGACAAAGAGAAAAAATTTAATTTGATCCAACTCTTACATGATGATGAGGCATCCAAGTCAGTAACCGCTTCCTTTCTTTGTGCATTCTGCTCCAGCAATTATGAAAACTTGGGGTCCAATGATATATTTTTATTTCTCAATATGAAATAGATATGTAAAAAGTGAAAGAGGTTATTATAAATAAATAATTTTTTGAAATAAACCTCTTTTAGTTTCCTAAAATTCCTCTCCAAATGTGCAAAATAGACTCTGCAAAAAGATGTGTAAAACAAAG